>JABUQX010034519.1:0-35000 GCA_015478945.1 Trachelipus rathkii | reverse complement strand
TAGTTCTTTAAAAAAACCCCAAGAGAGAAGACAAATTTATACATTACACCCAAACGTATAAATATGAACATAATTAAAAAATAACATTTTAAAATGCAAAATAGAAAAAGTTACCCATTTCTCAAATAATAAGATCTGAAGAAGTATTAGAATAGTAGAGTAACAATCAAGAAAAATAACCTTTTATTTCTAACACAGGTTGCACAAAAACCACCCTCATAAATATTTTCTTGATTCTCTCACAGGAATCATGCATGTAATTTGGTTCTTTCAAATACTATTATCAGCTTCCCTTCTCCCGGAAAGAAAACCCAAAATCAAAATATAAAACATCCCAGGATTTTGTAGCGAAACTACTGGAACCATATTAAAGATGTACCTAGCTACCTGAAATCAAATACAGACTTAAATGCACAAGAAATATACCAACAAATACAAAGGATTAGTAAAGCAAAAATAATAATTTAACATCTATGTTATATCTCTTATTTGCAAGACAGGTATAAAAGTAGATATTTATTAAGATAAAACTAATACTTCCCCAGAATTAAGTATATAAAAAAATGATTGGACGTAAGTCAAAGAAATCATAACTTTGTCAAAAGATCCCTGGGTATTATCACATTTAAAAATCTCAGCTTCAGCAAACCCCAGAAAAAGTAAAAGAGGGCTAATGGATGTAGGCGGTACAGCCCTGCAGTTCTTATTTGGAACCGCCACCATGAATGATATTCAAAAGCTCAAAACTAGAATAGACATATTACAAGATACACAACCCACTTGTATAATTAAAGAACAGAATACATAATCGAATACCAACACATATAAAACAGCCAAAAAGATAACCATCATAGTCAACACCAAAGTACGTAAATCATCAATTTCTTACAAATATGAGCTTCAACAATAACTCTTAAAGTTAACATTTACCTCAAACTAAAAAAGATCAATCCAGAAATATATAAATCTTATTAGGACAGTTCCAGAACATCTGGGGAAAACGGCAAAATCACATAACACTCTCTAAATTGTATTCATTAGACAACATAACTTGAACTTATTGCAAAAAACAGCAGTCAAAACTCTACATCACAGCCAAATACTTCTCTCTCAACCGCGAAAAATTTCAATCAATTTCTTACTTTCTCCTGGTCATATATTCAAGAAATCACCCCTATATAATATCCACCATCATACCCTTCTCCAAAGAAACCCCTTATGAAGCTTACATCATTCCATTTCCAACCCCTTTCAATGGATACATATCTAGAAGCATACTTGCAAACCCTTATACAATACTTTAAACCATAAACCTTAAAGTCACTTACAGGCACAAGTCTTCAAGAAAGATTTGCAAGCAAACTTAAAATGAAATTATATTTCCTTCAAATCTTATACACCAAATAGATTATCAAGATTGTATATTGTCCAGCCATACTTTCTAAACCCAATACCACATTCTGTAACTATAATACCTATCCTTACCAAACTACCTTACTCTCTTTAAAGTTGAAACTCACTTAATCTCTTTTCCTTCTTCAAACCCTTTCTTCTCTGCCTAATGCAAAACACCCGAAGTTAGCAACCAGTGATTAATTCTCCCTCTCCAAGGATGCACCCTATCTGAAAAATGACTCTTCAATACCCTCCCACCACTGCTTCCTGCAGGGACCAAACTGCTTTTCGAGAGACCCTTCAGTTTCTGAACACTAGAGACATCTCAGACTTCTTCCCATAAACTTCTTCACCTCCGGGCTGAAATGAAATCTATCCACCCAGCATTGGACGCTCGTTGATAACATAACACAAAAACTTTACAGACCCAGGAATAATCAACATCCATTCATTTCCTATCCGGTTTTCTATTCTCATTACTTATTTCTCGCAGTAGAATGTACTATGTTTATCTAAAACTCGGCGATCCAGCATTTCCTGCAGCCCCCTCCCACAAGCTCCTCTGTAGTTACCGAGATCCAGTATACCGTCCTTCAGAGAGCTCCAATTTCCAGAGCCTAAGGACCTCACCTGTACCCACAATTTAGAAAGCCCAGTTTACTCTAATCCCATCGGCAAAAATCCGCCATAATACAGAAACTTTTCCGGCAGGAGCTCTTTACCGAACTGTTTCGTTCACTTAAAGAAGATAGAAAAAAAAAAGCACATTATTTCCTATATTATTTTTTCCCCCGACTTAAAAAAAAAAAAAATTTCATATCAATATAACATTACCCCCCCCCCCCCCACTTTTAAGTCCCCCAATTTGGGCAATCACCATTGTACGAGTTTTTTTTCAACCCCCCCCACTTGCCGCTTCCTTCAGATAAAAGCCTTCCGGAGTTTTCAGTTCGCCTATTATATAATTACAAATCCTAGTACTTTTTCTTTCTTTTGTTCGTCGATCTTTGTATCCATCATGATTCCTATTTATATTCTTTGTATTTTAAAAAAAAAACCTTTTTAAAAGTTTGTTTTCACGAAAATTCTGCAAGAAAATTTAACAATCTATTTCCCCATGTAAGCTTTTAGCATCCTTTTTGAGAACCTTCCCCACTTTAAGGGAATACCATCCCCCCCCCCTTTCCATTCTCTTCAGGCCAGCTATTTTCCATGCTGGGTCACTTTTGATTTAACGTGAGAACCTAATACATGTGCTTGTTCCAAATCTCATATTTTATATATTTCAGCTGGCAATCGGTGTATGGATCAGTAATAAATATTAAACTTCCTCCTGCTGTCACTCGCTATAGTACTTTTGGTCGTGAACTATTTGCTGTCTATTCTTCGATTAAATACTTTAGATATTTTCTTGAAGGTCGTCAGTTTTATGTTCTCACGGATCATAAACCACTCACTTCTGCTATTACTTCCGTTTCTTTACACTATTCTCCTTGTGAATTTCGTCATCTTGATTTTATTGCCCAGTTTACTACTGATCTTCGTCACATTCCTGGCCGTGATAACTCTAGAGCTGATGCTTTATCTCGTATCCAGGTTAATGCAGTTACGCCTTTGCCTAAATTAGACTACTCTGCTATGTCGGTTGCTCAAATGGGGGAGGATCTTATTCTTCCTGCTGATACTTCTATTAAACTTCAAACTCTTTCCTTACCTGATTCTACTGTTCCTTTAATTTGTGACATTTCTACTGGCAGAGTCCGTCCTTTTGTTCCTTCTGATTTCGAAAACTTTTTTTTTTTATCCTTCATTCTCTTTCTCATCCTGGTATTTGTGGTTCTCAAAAACTTTTTCTCGTTTTTTTTTTGGCCTAACATGCATACTGACATCTCGTTTTGGGCTCGTTCATGTATTGCTTGTCAAAAAACCAAAGTTCATAGACATACTAAACCTCCTTTAGGTTCATTTCCTTTACCCTCTTGTCGTTTTGATCGATTGCATCTTGATCTTTGCGGCCCTCTTCCACCTTCGCGTGGGTGTACTTATTTATTGACTATGGTTGACAGGTATACTCGTTGGTCTGAAGTTGTACCTCTTTCTTCTCCTACTGCGGAAAATATTGCTTCGGCATTTTCCTTACTTATTGGGTGGATCGTTTTGGGTTGATTCCTTTTTTTATTGTGAACTGACAATGCCACCTAATTTCGTTCTCATTTTTGGCGTGATTTTTTATCTATACTTGGTATTGAAAAATCCATTCCAAGTAACTTATCACCCTCAACGGAAATTCTTATGTCGACACGCGCACATCCACTCGCCAATTAAAGGCTGCTTTGCGCTGCGCCCCTAATCCGCAACATTGGGTGGAGAATCTTCCTCTGTATTTCTTCGTCATGACTCTCATCGTTTTCCTTTACAACCTTCTTATACTGGTCCTTATCTTGTTCTTTGTCGCCGATCTCATTTTTTCACAATTCAAAATGGGACTTGTGTTGAAAATGTTTCGGTTGAACGTATTAAACCTGCTTTCCTTGACTCTTCCGATTCTGATCTTTCTGATAATCTGTTGCACGATAATTCTTTTGTCCTTGATGATTCTTCTTTTTATAGTTTAGATGATGATTCTGACATTGGCTCTTCCTCCTTTTTCCAACTTTTCCTTCAAGATCTGTTCCTGTGTCTTCCTCTCCCTTACGCGAGGCTGTTGTGGTCACTACTACAGTTCGACCTTCTGTTACTTTTACTAGTCCTTCTTTTACCGCCACTACTTCTTCTTCTGTTTCCCATCACATGCCTTCCTTGTCTTTTCCTCCTCCGATTTTACCTCCTGTCCTTGATTTTGCTTTACCTCCTGACATTCTACCTTTTCCTCTTGACATTCCCTCTTGCGATGTTTCCTCTTCTGTGTCTGTTTCTTCTCCTTCTCCTTCTATCATATCTCCTGCTTCGCCTACTATAGTTCCTTCTACCTCGCGATTTGGGCGTCCGTTATTGAAACCGGTGCGTTTCCAGTCTTCTTGAGAGGGAAGGTATCTGTAGTGATCCTATATTTTTTTTTCTATTTTTTAAAAAAAATTTATATTTTTATTTGGAAGTGTATTTATAAGTCATTTTTGTTTCAGATAAACTTCTTAAACGTTCATTATTAAAAATAAAGATATATTATAAAACTTTTATATGTTATAAATATAATTTTGTATTTTTCAAAGATGCAAATGGGTAACTATTGTTTTTTTTTATTATTATTATCATATTTGTTTATTATTTTTATTTTGTAAAATTAGTAAATTATTATATTATTATTATTAATTTTTTATTATTATTTTTATTATCATTGTTTTTGTTTTTATTAATACCGTGGCACAAACGGTAGAGCGACGGAGTCGCATGGCAACGGCGCGGGTTCGAATCTTAGTTCGGATCCTAGGTAGAAATTACCTATAGAAGTTCCCTCCTTGAATAGGGCTATGCCCGTGACGTGTGAACTTTAAAAAAAAAAAAAAAAAAAAAAAAAAAAAATATAGTAAAAGTGGTTATTTCCACAGGTTCCTGTATTACTTCCCATATTAGATCCTAAGAATAAACCCGAAGAATTGAGGGTTGTATGAATCTCCTTAACTCATTGAAGATAAGAAGAAATATTAATCTCAACTATTTTGGAATCCTTCTTTGTCGATATCATTGCTATACAACTTCTATTTAGGACCTTATCTATCAATAATCTACTAAATATATATCTTACATATATTGTAAATCTCAATAATACATATTGTAATATAGTTTATTATTAGAAGCGACAAATTTAGTCGATTTAGTGTATATGGAGGGGTTTGAAAGTAAATGTAGATAAAAGTAAGGTTACATGGTTGTGAGTGAGGACAGTCCTCGGTGTAAGTTATGGTGATTGGTGAGCAGCTGGAACAAGTGTCTGAGCTTAAATAAATCTAGGGGTATAATGTTGGCAATGAGAGGAACGAGACTGATCAGTGTAGTAGAAAGTTGTGAATGGCAGGAATGTGGCTGGTGCATTAAATCTCGTTGGTGGATGCAAAGGGACTAAGTCTTGAGTGCACTAGGGTCTTTACATTGAGGGTATGTTGTTACCTGTGTTAATGTATAGTAGTGAGACTATGGTCTGGAATAAGAGGTATAGATCTAAAGATCTTAGGGGCGTGCTAGGTGTGAGAAGAATTGATAAACATCCCGAGGACATGAAACGTAGTTAGAAGATTGTAATAGTGGTGTGAAGAAAAAGGAGTAAATGATGAGAATAGAATGAAAGTACATTGACGATGGTTTGGGTCATGTGGAAAGAATGATAATAGTCGGTTGGTTTAAGCGGCATGTATAGGGTGAGTTGTGTTGGGAACTAGACACTAGGGAGACAGAAGAAAAAGTGGATGAGTCAATAAAGGAGAAATGACTGGAGGAGAGAAATGTGAGTTTCGCAAGGCGAGATGCAGAGTGTTATAATGGAGTGAATGGCGTGATTTTGTTGAGGGTATTGGTTGTGGGCCCACCCTGGGGCAAGGGATAACCCTAACACTGACGAAAATATGCCAAGTGAAGGTCCGTTGCGGACCCATGAAGCTACTAGGGTGGATTTTCTGACTCGACGAGTTCTCACTAATTGGTATAGAGGGGCGGTGAAGCTGGGCTTTCTTTTAGACTGTGTCATATTCTTCTACTACTTTTCTTTTCCGATACATGTCGCGCACCTTACCCAGTTTTGGGGAAAAAAAGGATGATATATATATATATAATAATATATATTATATTATATATATTATATATATATATATATATTATATATATATATATATAATATATATATTATATATATATATATATATAGTATTAGTATTATATATATATATATCATATCAGGCTTGGGTTCAAGTACATTTTGCCAAGTAACAAGTACCCTAGAATTGTTCAAGTACAAGGTACTCAAATTTTGTTTCAAGTATCAAGTTACTTTATGAAAACTATGCATATATATAGTATATATATATATATAATATTATATTATTATATATATATATATATATAATAATATATATATATATATATATAATATATATATATATATATATTATATATCATATATTATAACTATTATATACTATATTATAATATTATATACACGGAGGTGGGCACGATCCCCGATTACTCCGTTCACTCAACAGGAATTAGTTTTTTGAGTAAACGGGGCATCAAAGAAAGATAACAGACTCGTTACTTTTTCTTTCATGTAACGCACCAAATAAGTTTCGTTATTTTTTCCTCCGTTACTTATTAGTCCGTTACATTTTTCTTTTTACTGGGTATATGTATATTATATATATATATATATATATAATATTAATATATTTAAATATATATATATATATATATATATATATATATATATATATATATATATATATATATATATTATATATATATATATATTAGGAATGTGCCGAATATGTGAAAAAGCCGAATACCGAATATCTCGGCTAAAAGTATTCGGCCGAATACCGAATATTCGCCGGAATAATCAACTTCGCTATTCGGACCGAATATTATTTCAAAGTTCGGTCATCCATTTAGGGAAAAATAAAGAAAACCTACACTGGTCAACAAAAAAAAGGTGAAATTTTTCTCTTGGATGGACTTTTGTAGCAGATATATAGTAATTCGGAGGAGCTGATTCCATATATTATTTCTCGGATTTGCTGTATCAACATCCCGTTTTCGTGCAATCATGGATCCCTGTTTTTGCATATTTCCCTAGGAATGACAAAATTCATGTGTGCACTACGTTAGCTGTATAGACGTTTTACTTCCGATATAATTACAGTAGCAGGGAAAGTTTTACTGCGGATCGATTATTCGGAAGCATTGTGTAACTTTAGTACGTCTTACATGTATGATGCAATGACCTGGTGATGTCTATCATCCATTCTGAAATAACAGTCGGATGCGTCCGTCATTGTCACCCAAGGTGAACTGAAACGATCTTGTATGAGAGTTTGTATTTGCCGAAGTTGTCCTGAGCTGTTGACTTCGAGGTTGCATGAAAAATGATTACTGGACCATGGCACAAGAGTAACATTTTATCGTAACAGAGATGCAGAGCTGTGGAGGCTCTTCCAGTCCGATGGTTACCTTGTGTATTGCAGGTGAAGTTGCAGGCCAACAACTCGCTATGGGACTCCCAGCATACGATGCAGGTGAGTGGCGACTGTTTATTGACACTTTCAAGAGCAGTTTAAAGTGTGTGTTGTTACACAATGGCAACAGGTATGCTTCGGTTCCAGTAGGCTACTCGGGACGGATGAGAGAGGAGTATGCAAAAATCAAGACAGTTTGGAGAGGCTACAATATCAGGTACATGGATGGTAAATATACGTCGACCTCAAAATGATAAACATTTTGCTCGGTCAGCAAGCAGGTTTCACCAAATATCCCTGCTTCTGGACCATGGCACATGAGTAACATTTTATCGTAACAGAGAAGCAGAGCTGCGGAGGCTCTTCCAGTCAGATGGTAGCCTTGTGTATTGCAGTGAAGTTGCAGGCCTACTACTCGCTATGGAACTCCCAGCATATGATGCAGGTGAGTGGCTACTGTTTATTGACACTTCCAACAGCAGTTTAAAGTGTGTGTTGTTACACGACGGCAACATGTATGCTTCGGTTCCAGTAGGGTACTCGGTACGGATGAGAGAGGAGTATGCAAAAATCAAGACAGTTTGGAGAGGCTACAATATTAGGTACATGGATGTTAAATATGCTTCGCCCTCAAAATGGTAAACATTTTGCTCGGTCAGCTAGCAGGTTTCACCAAATATCCCTGCTTCCTGTGCTATTGGGACAGCCGGGCGGCAAAGGATCACTGGACCAAAAGAGAATGGCCACCGAGGGGAAAACCTTTGACGCCAGAGTGACAGGAACATCGTACCCAGGAACCACTTTGTACAGAGAGAATCATCATCTTACCTTCCACTACACATAAAAACTTGGTTTGATGAAACAATTTGTGAAGGCCCTGGATCATGATGGTGAATGCTTCCGCTATATATGCTCAACGTTTCCTGGTCTGAGTGACGAGAAGAAAAAGGCTGGGATATTTGATGGCCGACAAATACTGACACTCCTCCGTGATGCTGCCTTTGATACAACAATGACTGTGTTAGAGGCAAGAGCGAGGAATGCTTTTTCAGATGTAGCACAGAATTTTCTGGGGAACAGGAAAGCCGGAACCACTAAATTGTACAGGAGGCTGCTAGACAGTTTTCATTCTCATGGATGTAGAATGAGTATAAAGTTGCACTACTTACATTCTCACCTAAGAAAATTTCCGGATAACCTAGGCGATGCTAGTGATGAGCAGGGTGAACGCTTCCATCAAGATCTAAAGTTCATGGAAGGACGTTACCAGAGCAAGTGGGATATCAACATGATGGCGCGGACTATTGTTGGAGCTTGATGAGGGATATTCCAGACGCTATGCACAGTAGATCGTCTACGAAGAGAAAGTTACTACCATCGTAGGCATGTTTACATTAACTAAACCCATTCCTTCTATTACATTCAAAGTTGTCCCATATTACTCTTTATTCATAGTTGTATTATATGTTAACATATATCTATCAAAAACATGTATCATATCATTGCGATTGTTTCTCTCCTTTTCATTATATATTATATTATATATATATTATATTATATATATATATATATATATATATATATATATATATATATATATATATATATATATAATATATATATTATATATATATATATATATATATATATATATATATATATATATATATATATATATATATATAATAGATGTGTATAAAATAGAGTAAATATATAATAATATATATATATAGGTATATATTCCCCAATAATTGTGATAGACACTCTTGAAAAAGGTGTAAAAATCATAAAATTTACAAATCTGTGTTACACACCATATTCACACAAATGCGATGTGATATGCAAAAACCAATTACATTTTTGGAATCAACACATCAATAATCAATTGCGAAAACCCGTCCAAGAAATTTCATGTTTTATACCAGTCGTTATATACAAAAGTAATAAAAAACAAAAAAGTAAATAACTATTTCTTACCTATAGCAAACCATTCACATATTAAAAATAATTAAATGAAAATTGAAAAGTTTCGTAGTTAAAGATATTAAACTAAACTTCATTTGAATAAGCTCCAAGGTTAAAATGACAGAACATTATCAGTTCTCCATTTTCAAGGGATAACCTATTTCTTGTGGCTTCATAAATATTTCCTACTGTTCTAAATATTCTTTCACTTTCGACTGATGACGGTAGAGCTGAAAGGTATTTTATTGCTAGTTTTTTTCAAATTCATAAAACTATTTCCAGTGTTTTTCCACCAATTGAATGGGAATATCATTGTCTTCACGGGTCAAAGTAGGCAAACTTATATATTTGTTTATTTCTTGATGCAATTCCGTACGTAGCCTTTTACTTTTATGTACAATAATCACATCGTCAGAAGAATGGGACTTTTTTTTTTCACTCTCACTTTCTTTTCTGTATGACGATTTTGATGCCACATTTCTTTAAAAAAATCCATTAAAGAAGTGAAAATGGAACCTTCAGCTTCACTTTCCCCACTACGTGAATCATCGTCAGCAGAAGATTCAGGAGCTAAATTTTCATGCATTTCTTTCCATGCCTCAACGACCATATTTTTTACTGATTCATCTGATTCATGTTGAAAAAATAGCTTGAATCGCACGTCTAAGAAAGTAGCTACACACAAAAATTTATCACATAGAAACTTAGAAAGTCTTTTTTCTACTGATTTCTTAAACTCTTCAACGAGTGTAATTATTCCACTGAAGCTTTTCTATTAATGCCTTATTTAAAAATAGATTTATGGCTAAAATGGAAGGGATCACTTGGGCGACTTGTTACTTCACGTTTAATGCTTTGTTTTAGTGATGTGTCAAAATGGCTCAAGTAAATGGAATAATTTTGCACTGAAAATCAGTCAACATTTTTTGATTGCATTCAGCAGCGTATATGGATAGGGAACTTTTTTGTTCAAACAATCTTTATAAGCATATCATAAGTTCGGTTCCAATTTGAAGAACGTCTTGAATTAATTATAGGACGCATTTTGACATTCAGCTGCATCTGTAAAGTTTTAAGCTTTGCAGCTGCCGTTGCTGAATGGTGAAAATGAGAGGATATGCCTCTGCAAGTAAATAAAATATCTTTAACAGACTTCTGACATAATATTGAATCGTGAATGCATAGTTGCAACATGTGAATAAAACATGAAATTGATAGCAAGCCACTCTCCCTTATACCAGCTACCATGTTTGGTCCATTATTCCGTATCAGTAAATGAATTCTAATTTTTAGAAATATTGAAAAAATGTCAAAGGCCCTTATAGGATCCGACAAATGACAAAGATTTTCGCCATATTTTCTAAAAATTTGGCTATATTTTTATTTTTTTGGAAAATAAGTTTCTAAAATTTCAATTTTAAATTGAAATAACTTTCCCTTATGTTGACGTAATTTATTGTTATAAAGCTCAATATTCGGCCCGAATAGTTCGGCAAAAAGCGATACCGAATATTCGTACTTTGGCCGAATAGCCGAATACCGAATACTACCGAAATATTCGGCACCATTCCCCTAATATATATATAATATATATATATATATATATATATATATATTATATATATATTATATATATATATATATTATATATATATATATATATATATATATATATATATATATTATATATATATATATATAGTATATATATATATATATATATATATTATATATATATATATATATATTATACTATATATATATATATATATATATATATATATATATAATATATAGCTCTTCTGAAAGGAAGCGCGAAAGGTTAAGAATGAGAATAAAGGGAACCTGCTCAGAATAATGAATAGGGATGGTGATTTTGTAACTGATGAAATTGGATGTGAGGGGAGTGTGGAAAGAACACTTCGAAAAATCTGCATAATATTGCAGTAATGAAGAGGTGATAGTAAGAATGTGTGTTGGTTTGATTCTGCATGAAGGAAGAGTTATTTTCTGGGATGGGGTCATTGGAAAAGAGGAGGTAATGTGGTAGAGTGAGAAGTTGAAGAATGGTAAATCTGCCAGGCATAGATGGAATTAACTGGAGAAGAAGGAAATGATCAAGAACGGAGGCGAAAAATGAATGAATTTTGATTGGATTTGGAAGTTGTGTAATAAAGCGTTTATGGAGGGTATAGTTCCGAGGGATTGGAGAAGAGCAGTAATAGTACCCTTATTTAAGGGTAAGGGAGATAAGGGGAACTGTACAAATTATAGGGGAATAAGTTTATTGAGTGTTGTAGGGAAGATATGCTGGTATTTTGCGTCGAAAGAGAGAGCGTCGAGTGACTGAAGGACTGATTGGTGAAGAACAAGGTGCTGTTTAGGAGTGGTAGGATGTGTTGATCAAATCTTTAAATTGAAACCAAATGATTGAGAAAATGAGGGAGAAGAAAGAATAAATTGTATTTAGTTTATGGATTTGCAACCGGCGTATGATAGGGTAATAGGGAAGCTCTATGGCAGGTGTTAGTGATATATGGTGTTGGTTTTAGGCTTTTGAATGGAATCAAAAGTATGTATGAGGATAGAATAAATGGTGTCAAAGGTGATTGGTTTAGTATTAATAGCGGAGTGGAAGACAGGTTGTGTTATGTCTCCTTGTTATTCAATTTATATAGGATGGGGTTATGAAAGAATAGAGGTGGGGGTGCAGGAAATGGTGTTAGAATGATGGAGAATGGAGATGAGTGGAGGTACCCTACCTATTATATGCGGGTATGATTTGGTTCTTTGTGGCGAATCCGAAGAGAGTTTGAGAAGATGGTAGAGAGATTTGGCAGAGTGTAAAAGGAGGGGTTTGAAAGTAAAACGGTAGATAAAGTAAGGTTATGTGTTGGTTGAGTGAGGATAGCCCTCAGTGTGAAGTTATGTTAGATGGTGAGCAGCTTGGAACAAGTGTCGGAGTTTAAATATTTAGGGTATGTGTTGGTGAGAAGGGAACGGATGAGCAGAGTGTAGTAGAAAGTTGTGAATGGCAGGAAGGTGGCTTGGTGCAATTAAATCGTTGGTGAATTGTTAAAAGGGACAAGATATGGAGTGCGCTAGTGTCTGCATGAGGGGCTTATGTTGTTACCTGTGTTATTGTAAGTAGTGAGGACTATGGTCTGGAAAAAGAAGTATAAATCTCAAAGGTCAATGTGCCCAGATGGACAATCTTACGGGCCTGATCAGTGTGAGAAGAAAATTGATAAAATGAGAATGAACGTATTACAGAGTTGTGTGGTGTAAAGAAAGAAGGGTGTAAACGAGAGAATAAATGAAAGTATGTTGAGATGGATTGGTCATGTGGAAAGGAGAAATGATAGTCGGTGGTTTAAGCGGATGTATAGTGGTGAGTTGTGTTGGGAACCGACCGGCTGGGAGACCGAAGAAAAAGTGGATGGAGTCGGTTAATGAATGTTCTGAAGGAAAGGAATGAGTATTTGGCAGAGGCGAGAAGAAAGTGCATGATAGGAGAGAATGGCGGGGTGTTGTTAAGGGGTTATGGGTTGTGGCCCACCTGGGGCCAGGGGATGAACCCTACACTTGACGATTTACCATAATGAGAATCCGTCGCGGTCCCGTTTGAACGCTCTAGGGTGGATTTTCTTACTTGCGACGAGTTCTTATCTAATTTAAATGGTACAGAGGGGCGGTAAAGCTGGGCTTTCTTTCGACTTTTTTCATGTTCTTTCTACTGCTTTTCTTTTCCGATGCATGTCACGCACCTTACTCCCCAAAAGTCTTGGGAAGAAAAAGAAGAAATGATGAAGAAGAAGAAGAAAATAATTATATATTATATATATATATATATATAATACTATATATATATATACTATATATATTATATATATATATAACAATATATAATATATAATATATATATATATCATATAAATCAATATTATATATATAGTAGGAACTACATATCTATTATATATCATAAACATATATATTTTTTTATAATCGTTAATTTGGTAATTTTCTGCTACCATCTCAAGTAATATTTCGGCCTATTTTACCAACATTTCGATGGAACACGCGGGTTCCGGCAATGTGAGTATCATCAAATTTAGGGCATAATTCATTTATTTTTATTATTATGCAATGCCCTTTTAAAGCTAATTTAT
The DNA here is from genome assembly GCA_015478945.1 of Trachelipus rathkii. NCBI lineage: Eukaryota > Metazoa > Arthropoda > Malacostraca > Isopoda > Trachelipodidae > Trachelipus > Trachelipus rathkii. The sequence continues at coordinate 21,313 of JABUQX010034519.1, read as the reverse complement.
TTTAAAAGAAAAATATATTAGTATATCTGCTAAAGAGTAATTAGTATAAATTTATATGTAGTCATAGAACCTAAAACGAGGTCAGTGTTTGATAGTTTAACTCTAGGCCAAAGAAAATGTTAAATTTCTTTTATATTGTGTGTGTTTGGTGGTTTCATTAAAATTTTTCAATGGTTTTTCCGTATTTAACTACAACCAGTGACAATCGTTATATATATTAGTGGTGGGAATTTAAATTAAATAAAGTCTCCCAGTCATGGGAGCTAAAGTTGGGCCTACTTTACAATTTTTACATATCCTTAGCCTAGGGCCTAGGATAGATTCGAGCTTGTTTAAAAAAAAAAAATTATTTTAATACATTAAGTTCATCTCTCTCTCTCTCCAAAATACCTGTAATTCGTCATCACTCCACTTCTTAAGAAGCACCGAAGGAATCTTTGACATAAGTTTTGCAAAGAATTCTTCTTCCTCTGATTCGAAATGAGTCTCTGAACCATTCTCTTTTATTTTCTTTAACAATGATGAAACATTTTTCAGATTCATAAACGTCTATAAAAGAAATTGGCCTAATAATAATAATAATAATAATAATAATAATAATAATAATTCGTGTATGGGAATGAAAGAATAACCATAAGGCACGTTCTGCAAGTCGTAAAAGGCAGCTAAAAGGACAGTGGTAGTTGGGTTGGGGTTCAGCCATCACCTTTTTACTTATTTCTCCCTAGGAATGCTCATGCATGCCTCGGTCCAAGTCGTGAGCGCTTATCTTTAAGCGAAACTGTATGAAACGTCTGGGTGTACACATGGGATCTTCTAAAGAGGAATAAATGGCGAGAAGAGGAGAGAGAGGTGATGGATGTATTCAGAAAGGGTAAATTTGGTATGCTTGCTGTGACAGAAACAAAGGTTAAGGAAGAGGAAAAGACGAATGGTGTGGGGTGAAATGTGCATGTGTTGGAGTGGAGAGGAATGAGAAGTAGGGAGAAGGGGTTGCAATTCTGATGAGACACTTGTGGCACAGAGCTATGGTGGATTATGACTGTGAGAGTACTAGAATATTAATGGTTAAATTTAAGATTGAGGTTAAAGTACGTGCGGATGTAGCATATGGTCCATCTGTAGGTGATGTTGAGAAGTGAGACTTTCTAGAACAATCTGAACGATGTTTTGAATGGGGTGAGTGGGGGGGGGGCTTCAGAATAATTGTGTTTGGCGACTTGAACGGTTGGATAGATGATCTAAAGAGGAATGATATAACAGGTGCCTTTGGGGTTGCGGGAGAAAATGAGAATGGTAGGAATGCGATTGATTTCCGCTTGGAGAGTGGTATGTATAATAGTAATATATTCTTCGAGAATAATTCATAAGTATACCAGAGCTGGTGTAGGTAGAGATGGTATCGTAGTGAAAAGTATGATTGATTTTGTGTTGGTGAAGATGTTGAAGTATGTGTTGGACGTTAAATCAGTGAAAAGTTCGGGGATGGGAAAATCAGATCATTATGTTGTTTTTATATAAAATTAAGTTATTGGGGGCATGGGTGGAAAGGAAAGAGATAAGAAAGGAAGTGGGTAGAATTAAGAGTAATAAGTTAAGTGAACAAGGTTATAAAGAAAAGTATGTGAGAGCACTTGCAAATAAATCAGTTGAATGTGAACAAGATGAAAGTGAACAAATCTGGACAGAAATGAATCAGCAATTATTAGTTGTGCAAGATAAGTATTTGGGTGTGCTAAAGTTGGAAGTAAGATATCAAGAGTGAGTGGTGGAACATGATAAGGGCAATAAACTCAATGTAGACTCCTTTGAAACAGATAATACGAGCTTAGATAGTGAATCCGAAATTTGTATCATCGACGCAAAAAATTATGTGGATTCTGCTTTCACTGCTGTAAAGATAGAACACATGCGATGCGTTGTACAAACGTTATAGCTTGATATCAGAGATGGTTTGAAAGGACAACATGCTCATAATCTTATAGTTAATGTGAGTCAAATGGTTGTGGCTGCAAGGACACCAAAAGTTGAAGCTATATTAAGACATAAAGGAGGAAAAGTTGCTATCCTAGACCAAGTTACTAGGTGGAGCAGCAGTACTTACCTAATGATTAAGCGCCTTCTAGAACTAAAGAGTACATTAATTGATATGGCTCATCCAGACATAACAATGACTGATTTTCATTGGTGTGAATTTGAAAGGCTAGAAGCAATCCTTCGTCATCCATTCTTAGTCACAAAAAGATTGCAAGCTGCCGAGCTAACTCCAGGCTCATTTTATAAAGAGTGGCAGAAACTTTTTCTGACGTTTTCTCAAATCGATGGAAATATTGCAGATGCAATTAAAGAGTCAATGGAAAAAAGAGAAAAAGTTCTCCTAAATAATAACATACTACTAGCAGCAATCTATGTTGATTCTATGTACCGGACTACGCTGAATGATGCACAGCTCAATCGAGGAAAAATAGCTTTCCGTAATACAGCAATTTAATTATAATGTGGGCGTTCAAAACAACCCGTAAACTCAAAAAAAAGTGGAAGCTGAAAAATTGCCCAATAAGGTTAAGTTAATGACAGTAAATATAAACGAGCCTTCAACTTCATCATCCACTATCTAAATCTTAAGTATGAAGCAGATATGACAGTCTGGATCAGCACAGCCAAACGCCGGTCGACTGAAGAAAAACATAGAAAGAAGGATCTCCTATGTAAGTTAAAAACTTATATATATCATGCTTTGCCTTGAAATGGAAAAACAATAGATAGATCATCCAAAGCCTGAATATCTTACAGGCATTTGCACAGTACCCAACAGTTAATTCAGAGAAAAATGGTTTTTTTGCCCCTAATTGCCAGTAACTTCAATGCAAACAAAACAAGTTAGTGCTGGAACGCCTATTTCGGCCCTTTTGAATAATTCGGCAGACTTACGACCTCAATGAAAGAGAATCTGATTGAAGCCATACTGTTTCTTAGAACAAATTCGTTTTGATTAAAATGTAAAAGTATTGTTTATTTATTTACATAAGTAGTTAACAAAGAAATAAAATGTTGTAAAAAATTTTTTTTTGTTATTAGCTGGAGCCGAGCTGAGCCCAAGAAATATTTAATATAAAATAATGAGGTTCGGAGCCGAAGAATTTTATGGGCTGATGTTTCTGGGTGGCGGTAACACCCAAATACAACTGTATAAGAGTTAGGACTTAGGAATATCTTGAAGACAAAGGCGGAACCGGAGCTACTCAAATCGACGGCTCCAGAGCCGGTGCCATATCTAAAAAGGGCTCTGGAGTCGGGGCCGGTGCCAGGCCAAATTTACGTCGGCTCCCCAGTCCTGCCTGGTCTATGGGATGAACCCTACAATGTCGAGGTGTTGTGAAGCCTACCCTAAGGTGGAGTTTTGGGTTGCAACAAGCTCTCACTTAAGGTATAAAGGATATGAGGGGAAGAGTGGAGAGTTGGCTTTCCTTTCTACTTATGTAATGCTCTTCTACATAGCTATTCTATTTCAGAAAATGTTACGCACCCTACTCTCATTTGTTGGGAAAATTAATATATATACTATATATATATATATAATACTTATATATATATATATATATGTTTATTATATATATATATATATATATATATATATTATATATAATATATATATATATATTTTTTTTTTATGGCGTCTGGTTTAAGGAAGCTGCTAGCACCACTGACGGCTCCTAAGCAGCTTCCGGGAAGAAACGCACTTCATCATGACAACGCTCATCTCTTCAACATCTAATAATCTTCTGTTATTGAAGGTGGTTATTCAAGATCTAAACCTAACCCTTCAATATATATATATATAATATATATATATATATATATATTATATATATATATTATTATATATATATATAAATATATAATATATATATATATATATATAATATATTATATATATATATATATAGATATATATATAATATATATATTATATATTATATATATATATATATATATAATATATATATATATATATATAATATACGCCTAGATATAATATATATATATACTTATAATATATATATAATATAAATATATATAAATAATATATAAAATATAGTAATATATATATTATATAATATATAACTATATATATATATAGTATATATATATGTATATACCGATAATATAATATATATACCAATATATAATATATTATATATATATATATATATATATATAGTATTATAATTATTATTAAATATATATTATAATATATATATATATATAATATATATATATATATATATATATATACCGTAATATATATATATATTATATATATATAACTTATATATATATATATACTATATATATATATATATATAGTAATTATATATATTATAGTATAATATATCATATATATATAATTAATATTATATAGTATAATAATATTATATACTATATATATATGTATAACTATAACTATATATATATATTTTATAATAATATATATATAACTATATATATATAAAATTTAATGGTTCGCCCTTTCGTCTTTTGCGTTCATATTCTGTACACACTCATCCTCCAGGCAACATCTTTCTGAACACCATTTATCCACATATCATATACAGATACTTAAAGCCCTCACCCTCTCTTCTAGACATTTTACAGACATCCCTAGACTGATATCCCTTTGTGTGCGGAGAAAGAATACTACTCACATCATATGTCCCCCAGCGTGCGAGCGACAAAGGCGACGTGGTAGTTGGGTTAGCTGCCCACTATCAGCTTATCTCTTGAAAGGAAGCTATGCAGCCTCGGAGAACGGTCGTGATCGCCTAAACGGCCTTCTATCATTCGGCGGCAAATTGTATGAATCGTATGGTACATGGAATGTCAGATTAATAAATGCTTGAGGAGAAGAGGCAGAGAGATGATGATTGTATTAAAACGGGGAAATTTGATTTTGCCTTCCCTCTGACTGAAACAAAGATGAAAGGGAACAGTGAAAATGAGTGGTGTGGTGCTTGTGCTGTGCTGGTGCCTGGAAAGAAGGAGAGAGGGAGAGAAGGAGTGCAGTTTGGATGAGTGACTTGTGCGTACAGAGCTAGGGTGACTTCTGTGATGTCGGAGCACTAGAGATTCTAATGGTTAAATTTAAGTTTGAAAGTGTTCAAGGCTATGTGTGCGTGTCGTAACGTATGGTCCATCTGAGCGAAATGTTGAAGAGAGTACGATGTTTCTCGGATAATCTTGATGTTAGTTGGATGGGTGAGTAGCGAGCCCTTCAGATTTGATGTGTTGGGGGCACTAAATGGTTGGGATAGGTGATCAGATAAGGGATGGTATAACAGGTGGTTTTGGAGTGTCGGGAGAAAATGAGAATGGTAGGAAGGCGATTGATTTCTGTGAGAGAGAGAGGTATGGTGATAAAGAAATACTTTCTTTAAACACAAGAGCTTTTATAAGTATGCTAGAGTTAGTGTAGGCTAGAGATAGGTATCGAAGTGAAAAGATGATTGATTTTGTGTTGGTGAAGAAGAGATGTGAAGATGGTTGGATGTTAAAATCAATGAGAGGCATTAGCAATGATTGGATTATCGCGCCGATCATTATGTGTTTCTATGTAAAATTAAGTTTGTAGCTTGGATGGATAGGAAGGTGATACGGAAGGAAGTGGGTAAAATTAAGGGTGTGAAAAAGGATAAGTATCTACATGTAAGAGCACTCGCAAGTAAATCAGTTGAATGTGAACAAGTTGAAACTGAAAAATCTGGGAGACAAATGAAGGAAGAATTGTTAGTAGTCCAAAGGAAGTATGTGGATGTGCCTAAAGTAGGAAGTAGGAATGTACAAACAGTGAGTGGATGGAATGAAGAGGTGATGCAAGCGGTTAAAAGTAAAAAAGGATGTGGTTGAATGAACTAAAAGCCAATGATGAAGTTTCAAAAGAAAGATGTTTGGAATTATTTAAGGAGGTAAAAAAGAAATACTTTTAATATTAATGAGTTATATTAGTCTGATGCAAACTGGAACTACAAGAGAAATAGAAGCTGTTCTGGAGGGAAGGCGCGAAAGGATTAAAGAATAGAGAATAAGGTTGAACCTGCCTCTACGAATAATGGAAAGGATTGGTGCTTTTTAACGATGCAATGGGAATGGTGCAGAGGAGTGTGGAAGAAACCACTTCGAAAATCTGTATAATGATTAGCAGTAATGAAGAGCCGTGAATGTGACTTGTTTTGTTTTTGTCGGGGTTTTTGAATGAATGCTAAGAAAGGCGAATAGGTATTTTGGGGAGAGCTCATTAGCCCAAGGAGAGGTAATGGCTAGAGTGGACAAGTTGAAGAATGGTAAATCTAAGTATAGATGAAATACTGGTGAAAGATCAAGAACGGAGGCGAGATGGTGATTGATTGGATTTGGAAGTTGTGTAATAAAGAGTTTATGGAGGATATAGTTGAGAGGGATTGGTGGAGAGCAGTAATAGTACCCTTATATAAGGGTAAAGGAGATAAGGGGAACTGTAGGAATTATAGGGGAATTAGTTTATTGAGTGTTGTAGGGAAGATATATGCTGGTATTTTGCGTCGAAAGAGTGCGTCGAGTGACTGGAAGACTGATTGGGTGAAGAACAAGGTGCGTTTAGAGAGTGGTAGAGGATGTGTGGATCAAATCTTTAAATTTGAAAACAAATATTGAGAAAATGAGGGAAATGAATAAATTGCATTTAGGTTTTATGGATTTGCAAAAGGCGTATGATAGGATTAATAGGGAATCTCTATGGCAGGTGTTAGTGATGGGCTTCTGAATGGAATCAAATGTATGTATGAAGATGGTGAAGCTTGTGTTAGAATAAATGGTGTCAAAGGTGATTGGTTTAATATAATGCGGAGTGAGGCAGGGATGATGTATTCTTGGTTATTCAATTTGTATATGAATGGGGGCTTATGAAAGAATTAGAGATGGGGGTGGCAGGAAATGATGTCAGAATGACAGAGAATGGAGGTGAGTGGAGGGTGCCCTACCTATTATATGCCGGATGTATTTGGTTTTGTGTGGTGATCGGAAGAGAGTTTGAGAGGATTGATAGAGAAATTTGCCAGGGTGTGTAAAAGGAGGGGTTTGAAAGTAAACGTAGATAAGAGTAAGGTTATGGTGTTGAGTGAGGACAGTCCTCTGTATAAGTTATGTTAGATGGTGAGCAGCTGAAACAAGTGTCTGAGTTTAAATATTTAGGATATCTGTTGGATGAAAAGGGAACGGATGATACAGAGTGTAGTAGCGAGCTTGTGAATGGCAGGAGTGGCCTTGTGTAGCCAATTAAATCGTTGCGTGGATATAAAGGCGACTAGTCTTGAGGCCTTATGGATTTTACATAGAGGAGTTGTTACCTGTCTAATGTACAGTAGTGAGACTATGGTCTGGAATAAGAGATATAGATCTAAGTTCTAGGTTTTCAGATGGACAATCTTCAGGGCGTGTTAGGTGCGAGTAGAAATGATAAAATGAGGAATGAACGTATTAGAGAGTTATGTGGCGTGAAGAAAGGGGTAAATGAAAAAAAAAAAAAAAAAAAAAAAAAATATGGGGTAAATGAGAGAATTAAAGAAAGTAAGTTGGAATGATTTATCATGTGGAAAGGGGATAAACGAAGTCGGTTTGGCGTTAAGCGGATGTATAGTGGTCAGTGTGTTGGGAATCGACCAGCTGGGAGACCCAAGAAAAAGTGCCTTGAGTCAGTAAAGGAATGTCTGGAGGAGAGAAGTGTGAGTTTGGCAGAGGCTAGAAGAAAGGTGCATAATAGGAGTGAATGGCGGAGTTTTGCGAGGGAGTATAGTTGAGGCCCACCTGGGCTAGGGGATGAACCCTACACTGACGATATGCCATAGTGAGGGTCCGTCGCGGTCTCGTGAAGCTCTAGGGTGGGATTTTTTGCCTGCGACGAGTTCTCACTAAAGGATATAGGGGACGGTAGGCTGGACTTTATTTTCGACTTGTGTCATTTCTATACTACTTTTCTGTTTCCAGTGCATGCTCGTGCCTTACCCACAGTCTGTGGGGAAAAAAGGTAGATGATGTTAATAATATATTTATATATATATATATATAATATTATTATAATATATATATATATATAATATATATATATATATATATATATATATATATATATATATATATATATATATATATATATAACTATATATAGATACTATATATATAATATATAATATATATATATATAATAATATTATATATAGTATATATATATGATATCGATTTTATTATTTAGCTAGCCATTGCAGTCCAGTGAAGCTCAGGTGGATTTTCTGTCTGCTGACGACTTCTTACTAATTAATGGTACAGAGGGGCGGTAAGGCTGGGGCTTTCTTTTCGACATTGGTCATATTCTCCACTACTTTTCTTTTCCGGTGCTTTGTAGCCCACCTTACTCCCAGTCTTGCGGAAAAAAAGGTAGCTACAAGAAAAAAGAAAGAATATATATATATTTATATATATATTATATAATATAATATATATATATATATATATTATATATATATATATATAAAAAAAGATAGATATATTATATATATATATATATATATATATATATATATATAGTGTGTGAAAAATAGATAGGTTGGTTTGGAATATTGTTTTGCACTCCAGTGCCCTTTTTCTGCATGAGTTAAATGAATTCTGTTATTTAACAGGAAAGAGAAGATAAATGATGCGTAGGGGTACAACAATTTACTAAATCAGGAAGCAAGTGCACAAGCACAAGGTTTCAAAACTATTGGAGGAATATCGTAAGGAAAGTAAGTCTTCTTAGAATTAAGCTGAATAAGGGCAGAAAATATATTCTTAGAAGAATTTACAAATTTAGACTATAATGGAGGGAGGTGAAGAAGATGGAACAGCATCAGAATCATTTAAAGTGGAATTAAAAGAAACAGTTTGAGCAAAGATGTCAACTTAGCAGAAAGTAAGACTATCAGAGATACCAGCTGGAGGAAAGAGAAAAAATTAGAATTGTTTTTGGAACAATGTCAGAATATGCAGGAAGAAGAGGAACCAAAAAAAGTTTTGGGATTATTGGGTTATCAGCAGGGCTGAGAATAAATTTGCACAATTCCAGAATGAAAAATAAGTTGTACCAGCTAACAACGTAGTTTGGAGATGGCAAGTAATAACTAATTTTAAGCAATGTCTTTCTGTGAATATCATGACAAAGACCAAGCTATCAACAAAGAAGGAATTGGGTCATGAATTAGCATTAGCAATGTTTAATTGGTACACGCAAAAAAAAAAAAAAAAAAAAATTTCAAACTGACTGATTACTAAATTTCAAATATGATTTCAAGAGAACTCATTCCATTTGTTCATGAAACTCCAAAGATTTTTAGAGGAATATTAACACAAAGTTGATGATATAATATCAAATCCATTATGAAAACTAAGAAGTTATACCTATTAAAATATAAAAAATTTAAATATAGTTTGGATAATTCAATAAATACCTTTAATTCTTTATCACTCAATTTCTTGGCAAGCACCAAAGGAAATTCTGACGTCAAAAGTTCAGCAAAGAATTCTTCTTCATCTGATTCAAAATGAACTTCCTTTAAATCTTTGTCTTGTATTTTATTCAACAAAGAAGACACATTTTTTAAACTTCCATAAACTTGCTATAAAAGAAATTTAATAAAATAAAAATAAAAATTTGTGGGTGTAGGTAAAGGAGCATTCAATGCACACTCGAAAATGGCAATGCTGAGAATGGGTCCTAGACTTCATGAAAAAAGAAAAAAAAAGTGGACATGATTTGTATCTTAGATAGCAAATTTATGTTTAATAGAAAAGCAAAAATCATATTGGCTAGGGAAAAGCAATAATAATAATATTACATAGTAATAATAATAATAATACGTAGTAATAATAATAATAATAATAAAAATATAAAAAAAAAAATTCTAAAACCTTGTGGAAAAATATGCTTTACTGACCTAATACAAATCCGTGAAGAGAATGACTAATTTTTCTCACAACCATGCAAACTTATTTTACAATAAAAAAATAAAAAAATGGCCAGTTGTAATTTAATAAATTTGCAAAAAAAAAAAAAAAAAAATTCTTTTCAAGATAATTTTGAAGAAATAAATATGAAAATTCCCAAAATTCCAATACTAAAATGAAATATTATTTTGAATTCCAAATTCTTCGAGTTCTCATTTCAAGTATTATTATTTGTCATCCAAAATTAGAAATATTAAGGATTAGTTGTGCAGGTAAGAAGGATTTTCTACTCTATTTAATATATCAGTTTTATAAATCTAACCAAAATTCTTTATATACTTTGAATTTTTAATATGTAAGTGGTTTATAATAAAATATTTTCAAATTTCTCCATTTTAAAAAAAATGGAGGAATATGAAAATATTTTATTTAATATTTATATTTCAAATCAATTGATAATTAAATATTAAATTTTGATTCTTAAATTTTTAATTCAGAAATTTCATCATCTAATTTCAATCCTCCTCCTTTAAATCACTAGGCCTACCCTTTGCAGGTTCTTTGCTACCTGACTCACAATACTAAGTTGCACAAATTTTTTCTGTCTAATATTTCTTGTATTATTGGTATGAATATTGATTTACACATTTGTTCAAAAAGTTACTTTCCAACATTCAAAGACTTTATGTACTGAAAAGCTGCTGTCTTCTTTACAGCAAATTTTACTGTACTCCACTTATTTTCTGTAATACCATACTCACAAACTGATTTTATGGTTTTATCTTCATTATAGTATTTATTCTTTGTGGCTCATACTCCTTTGAGTAAATCCGGACTTGGATGTTCAAAATCTGTGGTTAATTATCTCTAAATAACTCTGCAACGTACTGTAATAATTCCATCAATCTATAACCTCTTACTTCCCCATTACCACTGTTCTGTCCTTCCTTTTAATTGCAAAGATAAAATTTTCTAGTTCATAAACTTATGTAATTATATTTACTTATTAAACATTTGATATTAAGGAAAATAAAGAATAATGTATTAGTTGTGAACATTTTTTTATATCAGATGGGTTTGTATATTTGGCCACTCGTGTATGGGTGTGGTAATCATCATGTTTAAGAATTGAGAGAACTTGTTTGTTAAATTAGATAAAAATTCACTTTGTTGAGAGAACCTAATGGAATACATCAAACAATTTAGAGATAAGAAATAGGGATGCTTCAACATAATTTTATAATTAAAAGTAATGACATCATTTATCTAAGACCAGTAGTTAGCCCGTTCTAATTTAATTTTATCATACCAGTATTTATACTAATATATATAATATAAATATATATAAATATAATAAATATAATATATATATAATATATATAAGAATATATAGATATATATCCTAATATATACCATAAAATGGGGAAAACAGTCAAAAATCAGCATTTTTTTTTTATGAATCATGAAAAATCGAAATTTTAAGTTACATCTATATTAATAGTTTTTTTCTCAACATTTGGAGTTTCCTTAATGTTGTAGAATAATAAAAATAATAAAAAGTTGAAAATAAATATTTTAAATTTTTTTGAAACTCTTTTTTAAAAAATTGAATTCGGGGAAAACCGCGTTCAGTGGCGTAGGAGAAACGGCATAAATATTATTAGCTGTGCTTGTCCAACTAATTTTAATTATAATTTAAATGTTAAGTAGCATTTAATAATGTATAGTAGAATTGGATAGAAAAATCTCAACTCTAAGTTATATTATTGACATTTCCAAACGTGAATTTTTTCCAAAATTATGAATTTATTTTCATGTTTTTGCTAAATAAACATTGAAAAAAAAAGAATTATGACAATAAATTTTAATTATTTCTAATAATAATAATAATAATATTTACACTTTTTAACAAAATAGGCACTGTATATTACGAGTAGGCCTATGTACGCACATTTCACATAAACTTGTTGACAAAAAAAATTTACATTATTATAATTTTTAAATTATGACAATCAATTTTAATAATAATAATAATAATAATAATAATAATAATAATAATAATAATAATAATAAAAAAATAAAATATTTACACTTAAACACTGCCGCACTTATATCAGGGCTGCGGAGTCGTAAAATAAATTTTTCGACTCAGACTCCTTAAATTAAAATTTGGATATTTGATTCTGACTTCAATTAAACAAAAATTTTCGACTCTGGCTCCATTTACACAGGAATTTTCGACTCCAACTCTGACTCCACTTGCACAGAATTTTTGACTCCAACTCCGACTCCACTTGCACAGAATTTTCAACTCCGACTCCGACTCCTGGAAAATTGCATGACTCCACGACTCTGACTCCACCCCTGCTTTATATTACCAGTATGTAAGCACATTTCGTAAAAAATGATACAGTATGATTCTAGCACATTTTTTTATCCTTACACTAGATAGAAAGAAAGATAGTATAGAAAACATTAAACAAATGTCTTATAGTCTACCATACATAAAAATTAGAATAAAATATTATTGAAAACTAAAAAAAAATAGACATTTTTATACAAGTTTATACTGACCGGTTTTCCCCGACGCTCGACCAGTTTTCCCCAGAAATTGAAAAAACTTAACTTTAAAAATAAGCTTAATATTTTAAATTTTTTACATGGAAAATGTTAAAAATAGACTTCCCAATATGCATCTAAGACAAAATTCTGATATCTTAATTCTATGAGATTCACCAGGTCTTAGAATTTTTTTGCAATTTAAAAAAAAAATTTTTTTCCAACTTCAGGAAATTTATTTGACTAGTAGGTGTAAGTTATTTACTTAAATTTTTATATATGGTTAAAATATATTCTATTTGCTACTAAAAAACCTCTCTAATTGCAAAAATGTTTTAATTTAAAAAAATATTAACAATATTATAAAGTGACCGGTTCTCCCCTCCCGTGACCGATTTTCCCCCATTTTACGGTATATATATATATATATATATATATATATATATATATATATATATTATATATATATATAATATTAATATATATATATATTTAGTATATATATTATATAAAATATATATATATATATATATATATATTACTACTATATATATATATATATGTATATATATTATATATATATATATATATATATATATATATATATATATATATATATATACCTACCGTATATCATACCTGAGAACCTTGTTGGTCAGAGTCATATTCTGAGTTTAATTCTTCTATTGTTTTTTCAATTTCAGAATTGATATCCATTTTATTTATTTTAATAAATAATTTCAAGCAATTAATAACAGGCTGTAAACAGAAAAAAAATATTTCTTACGATTTATAATATAAATAATTTAGACTAAAATCTGATCCAAAGAATTAAGAATCAATTTATTAAATATTTCACTTTGTTTTTAAAATTAAAAAAAAAATCTTAGGAAGGACTCCTTTTCGACTAATGATCTTGTAAAAACTTTTAAAATTTATTACAAACTCACTTTGACCTTTTTATATTAACATATCATGGAATGGTCTTGTTCCACGTTAAAATACTAGAAATAAGTTGTAGGTCAAATGACATCTCTGAATTAACTGAAGCAGTATCATAAAATATTATTAAAAAAAATATTTTTACAAAACAACGAAGGATGAACACGACACTCCCACCTCTGATCTTTCTCAAATTTGGTGTACGGAATATGGTAAATTTTTGTGTAGAATTAAATTCAGAAATTATAAGGTTAATTTTTACCATAGGTTTAAAAGTTGTGACCTCAGCAATTGTGACCTCACTTTTTGGTACTATACCGTATAACTTTTAATAAGAAAAATCATAAATAAAACAGTATGTCTTAAATCAGAAAAACAAGGATTCTAAATATACAAGTTTCAGCATCGTAAGTCAAAAAATAAAAATTTTAGAAAATAATTAGGTCAAAATTTGACCTCTTGGAGAGTAGTGACAAAAAATTTGTTGCTGCCAAAAATGAATTAACATTATAATTAGAGATGTACCAATACCAGAAAAGAGGCTGATACTGATACTCTATTTTTTAGATGTTGATACCGATACTTTAATTAATATAATAAATACACAGTAGTAAGAAAACCAATACTTAGTCATTTATTTCATATTTGGTTGTGCCCAAGTATATTTATTTTATAAATTAAAATAGTATCCTTAAGGCAGTGGTTTTCAAACTGTGCGCCTCGGCACCCTGGGGTGCCGCGAGTTATATTTGCGGATGCCGCGCTCTAACGAAATGTCTTCAGTTCATTAATATTGCTCAGAAAAAAAAGAATTAAAAATTATTCAAATCTAGTAGTATTTTTTTGTTCTTAGCCTTAGACTCTCAGAGAAACAAATTACATATATATATATATATATATATAATATATATATATATATATATATATATATTAATAATTATATATAATTATATATATATATATATGTAGTGAGGGCACGATTAATCGTCAGTCGGCAAAAATTCAGCATATTTTTTAAAGATCGCTCAAATCGTCACGGCCAAATTTCGCGATATTTCGCCGATTAATTGAAGAAATATTAAGAATTTGAAAAAAAATAAAAAAACTAAATAAATAAAAATAATAATAATAAAAATTAATTTTAATATATATATATAATATACGGTATATTATAATTATATATAGTCCATACGAGTAATCCAGTTTCACGCCATCCAAATTTTACCTAAAATTATCATGTTTTACCATACCCTAAAGCAGTAAATCTCAGTAAATCAAACCACCATCCAGCCTACCCTCCTGTCCAATCATAATTTGATCTATGAATCTTATTATCTATTGTATCAAGTCACATTTCGAGTATCATTTTGGTAAAAAAACATTAACATAAAAACAAATTCATTATACACTGATCAGCGAATATATTGCTATACGCTAACAAAGTTTTACATTAATAAAGCAAACATAGTATCAACTGAACTACGATTATATTAACTGTTACTAAACGACAAACCTGAACTACCTTATATAAGTCCGAATAAAGCAGTCAACATGAAACAAAGTTCCATACTTATACAACAGTAAAGTAACTAGCAGGGTATGCCAAAACGTAACCTATCTCACCCACATTTGTCAGCATTACAGATCACATAACAAGGTTAATTATAATTAACATATTATATATAGGTAATATATTTAACTTAAAATTATTTTCAGCAACATGTAGTTATTAATATATCCGCTGCATCAACGGGGAATATACTCTTAACGTAATAAAGTTTCCTACCGCAATATAAATAACTAATAACAGTATACACGTAACCATGCACTAAGAAAATAATGTAAAAATAACAAAGCCTAACACAAATTATCAACTAAGATATAAAAAACTGTTAACATTGAACAAAGTGCCACACTTATAACACTCAGTGTAAAGTAACTAAGTACCTGAGTGTCATACAAAGCCGATACTAAGACCTTTAAACTCTCTGCGTCACTCTTTTCAAGCATATCTCTAACATCATTAGAGCGTTTTGTAGATCTTATACCATAGACAACAAGTAGTCTACATTTAGCACTCTAACATAATTCGTGCATCACTGAGCCGTTGTCCGTAATTATATCATAGATGAGCGTGACTCAGACAATAGCATATACATACACCAACACAGTAATAAATGTTTGCCACATCAATATAAGGCCACACTATTTATATGCCCATCGAGTGTATGAAGTCGAGTAGAAAACTAAAGAGAAAGTGTGTAAGTACAATACGGTCTGAAATCCTAAACATCGACAACGAGCATCACATCGAAGATTTATATATATCTGTAAACTTTTTAGCAGAGAGTTCCACCGCACTATAAATCTTACCTTAGTTTAGAGAATAAATACTTTAACCATGATATGTATGTCCCAAACCGTATATCAAAGGGACTTGGAGTGAATTTTTGGGACTTTTGCAGCCAATGCTGCATTAAGAACTCTGTAAACTTTTGTTAAAATTATTTATACATTTTAACTTATTACTTAATCAGTTTAATCCTCGTGATACCCATCATTTATACGCTTAATTTACATTCTAACATCATTACAATATATTCCAACAGGGTCATAATTTTCAATAACAATACTCTTTAGTCTATGAGCTCTAACCTCTCCAGCACTCCAACACATCAGCAGATAAATATCCTAACTTCGCACATAGAGTTTTTAACACCTCCATGATATTATTTAATCAAACCACACTTGTTTATTACTAAAGAATACACATTACTCTAGACTATCATAATCCCCACAAAATCATTACTCGAGACAAAAATAAACAATTGATAATTGACGTTAGGATGCGGGGACAGATGTGCATATAATGCCCGTCACGCATGGCGAAAAAATATTTATCGAACTTCTCTGAAGAAAATAACGAGTACTTACTCAAACAATCCTTAATAATTGGGTATATTGAGATTCCTTTCTTTTTTCAACTCAAATCTAGCGATAGAAAAGTAAACAAGATATATGACGTCACGAGTGACGAACCATAATCAGATCAAAAGGTAGGTATATATTCTCGTTAGACAAGAACACATCTACAACAACAAACAACAACAACAAACAACAAACAAACTTATAAGTATGTTAAACAACAACAACTTTAACCAACACACAAAAAGATCTGAGCAAAAACATAGTACAAAAAATTATAGCTCTTCTATATAATACTAACCATACGAAATACTCCTCTCTTGTTTTCACACTAATAAAACTAACATAGCACTACCAGAACTAAGAGTATAATGCACAATGACAAAAAGCGGGTTGGGCCTCAGCCCGAAGGCTGAGACCTTACCCCCCTTCGTAGGGGTAAAACCCGTTTACACCCCTTCGGGTGATCCCCCCCTCTCAGGGTTTACACCCTTTCAAGGGGCGCATCCCCTTGGGTTTTCTCTCATGGAGGTGATGTATTGCTTTAGATACTCTTGGTTAATGAAAAAACTGTTTATTCGTAAGTTAGGTACGTTTATGTTAAATATTACTATGACCGTGTGTGAGATTAACACTGATTTGTTAGAAAATGATTAGTTTTGTAGGATATTACTGTGTTAACTGACGATGATGTGTTAGAAACGCTGAGCCTAGGTTAAGTTTTTGTTGAGTAAGGTTATAGGGGTGCCCGAGAATTTTGCTAATCTCTACGTTTCTCTTCTCTCTGTTCATCACTCCGAGCCCACGAATGACCACACATTTGATGAAGATATGAGTGTCAATCAAATAAGTTACTAAGAGCGTAGCGTAGATGTATCTTTATGACTATAGAGTTAGGTCACCTTTTCTCGGGATTTTGTTAGATAATACGTGCTTACCTGTTGCTGATATGCGGGAAAAGAGGGGAACATATCGAGTATTGTATGACCGGTTAGCTACTTTTACCTTTGATAAGTAGGGGAATTTTCAGGATGTAGTGGATATTCATACGCGATGTTATGGTAGTTTGCATTTGTACCTTATTATTCTTAGTTCAGTTACGATATGTTGCTTTCAGTTAATGCAGATAACGAACTATTTATGGATATGAGCGGTTAAGACGTCGCATATAAGTTCGGTTATGTTTAACTTTCCATGCTGGAAAAGACACTTCATGAAAGTAGCTGAAACATGGAAAAAGTAGTAGGAAAGAGAAAGTATGCTGGAAACATGGAGGAAGCTAGCTCAGGGAAAGTAGTAGTAGTGCAGACTCATACAGAAAATGCTCAGAAGTACATAGCACTAGAACGTACATGAAAACGCTAGAAGCAATTGAAGTAGCTTGGAAAGTAGCTGGAAACATGGAAAGTAGCTCAGGAAAGTAGTTGAGTGATGACATCATACTGAAAACGCTCAGGAAAAAACATGAGCACTCAAGAATGTACATGAAAACAGCTAAAAGCATTGAAAGTAGCTTGGAAAGTAGCTGGAAACATGGAAAGTAGTTCAGGAAAGTAGTAGCTGAGTGAGGACGTCATACGGAAAATGCTCAGGAAGGTACATGAGCACTCAGGAACATTCATGAAAACAGCT
This sequence comes from Trachelipus rathkii, assembly GCA_015478945.1. NCBI lineage: Eukaryota > Metazoa > Arthropoda > Malacostraca > Isopoda > Trachelipodidae > Trachelipus > Trachelipus rathkii. Next base: position 3,247 of record JABUQX010034519.1, on the reverse strand, counting down.
AGAAGCATTGAAAGTAGCTTGGAAAGTAGCTGGAAACATGGAAAGTAGCTCAGGAAAGTAGCTGAGTGATGACATCATACAGAAAACGCTCAGGAAAGTAGCTGAGTGATGACATCATACAGAAAACGCTCAGGAAAGTAGCTGAGTGATGACATCATACAGAAAACGCTCAGAAAAGTACATGAAAACAGCTAGAAGCATTGAAAGTAGCTGGAAACATGGAAAGTAGCTAAGTGATGACATCATATGAAAAACGCTCAGGAAAGTACATGAAAGTAGGAAAGCTTGGAAAGTAGCTGAGGATGATGTCATAGTATTGAAGGCTAGAACATAGGGTGGTAGGGGTGGGGGGTGGCAGTGGGTTAAAAAAATCTCATGAAGTACATGAGCACGTCAGGAACATACAGGAAAGTAGCGGCAGCGAAAGTAGCTGACCTCACAAACGTCATGAGGTATTGACATCATAGTCTAAAAGGCAATGACATCATACGTGACATCATACGAAAAACAGCTCAGGAATATACGTGAAATATGGAAAGTAGCTGGAAAGTACCTCAGGAAAGTAGGCCAGCATTGGAAAGTACCCACGAACGCAGGTGGGGTGCTAGAAAGTAAAAGAAACCAAAAGTCTGCATACAATTAACCAGCAGTATATAAAGAACTTATTTTATGTTTATGTTTATTCCAAAGATGATACTTCCAACAAATAAATTATGTAAACAACTTGTTCAAGTTTATATTTTCAATGGATAATTACAATTGGTAGATATTCCTCCTGACCTTAGTTTTGATGTGTTTTTTTGTTTTTTGTTTTTAATTTTTATGTTGCTTTATTTTCACTTTATATTAATTAAAATAATGGTGTGTAACATACTTCGGTATGGGACGACCTTGACTAGGAAGTAACAGATATTGATGGCCCACATCTAGTAGTGTGTGGAGGTTTTTTTGACGTGAGATGCTGTTACTGCAGTTTATATTACTGTGTCGCTTCAGTAAAACATCTGACGTAAAGCGTATACCACTTACGATTGTCTAACTGTATACGGCTATGTGTTATCATATATGATACTTTATTTTATTTTGTGATGTTCTTGTGTCTGTTATGTGGCTGATGTCACTAACTACATTTAAAGTCCAAATATTTTATAATTTTTTGTTACTGTGATTTAGTATATGCCTAGGCGTCTTTAGAAACCCACGCTTTGTAATGAATATAGTATGTTATAGCATAAGTATCCAGAGTTATATGCAAAATGGTGGATTATTGAATATTTCTTTATGTAACATAGGTAGGATAGTGAATAGAATTTTTGTTAAATATTACGAACGCTGTGAATGATGATAAAAAAATGAGTGTTCGAGTCTACTATTTTAGTCAGCATATATTCGGTTTGTTCTGTATGATTGATTAGACAGTTTATGCTTAAATTTTTGGTTAAAGTATTTACGATGTAATGTAAAATTAACATTGATATGTTAGAGAATATGCTTGAAAAAGAGGAATAGGTACGATTTTGTACGAAGTATAGATCTAGGTTACATTGTTACTGTTGTTAAGTCTGAAAGTTTTGTTAATGTAGTAGTATTTATCGGTACGTTATGGTGTTGTTGATAGTTGTCGTTGTACATTATATTCTTAGTTTCAGGTTATTGGTTATTGTTATCGTTGTTATTAATGACGACGTTTTTGCTACGTTAGCGTATATTCGATAGTTAGTATATATAGAAATAACGTTTATTTTTGTTGTTAATGTTTTTTTCCAAATTGATACTCGAAATATGATCATGAATAATCTAATAGATCAATTGATCGAAACTAAGTCATGGGGTAGGTGGAGAGGGTTGGATGATTTGATTTACTGAATTAAATGCCTTTAAAATCAGTAAAACTATTACCCATTTTACTATGATATTTATTCAAATGAACTTATTTTTTATGTTATGTTTGGATTATATAAAATTTTTGTTATGTTACACAAAATATTACTATAGGTGTTATTAGCGTATGATAATTAAGAAAAGTTATTTGATAAATTTTGTTAAATTAATTAATTGTGTTTTTTGTAAAATTAACGTTAAATTTATGTTAGATAGATATAGCTTGGAAAAATGAATAGGTTACGTTTGTATACAATGCTAGTTACATCTTATCTAGGTGTTTAAAGGGTTGAGAACTTTGTTAGATGTATAAACTGTTTAATTAGGGGTATAGGGTAAGTTGAGTTAAGGTTGTATGTTTTACTTAGTTGCTACATTTATTTTCTTAATTCATTAATTAGATGATTTATTTATTATAGCTTTATAATGGTATGAAAACATTTGTTATGTTAGCATATATTCACTGTTGTTAGTATATATAAAGAACTCATTTGTTTCTAGTGCTATGTTTATCTCGAAATATGATTACATTAGATATGCAACGTAATAATCAAATTAGATTAATTAATGTAATAAATTAATTAATGCGCTAAAGAAAATATAGCAGTTGAGGACAAAGGAAATTTAATACGATTTGAAAACTTTGCAAAGAAGTAAGCAATAAGTATGAGAAATTTGTTAAGGACGATGAAGAAATTATTCATGTGTAATATGTGTTAGGTTTTGTCATTTGTGACATTTATATATATACTCTTATATATATTGGTAATGCTATTGTTAGCTTTATTAGTGTGAAAACAAGTTACGTTAGCATATTATATTCGTTGGTTATGAGTATATAAAGTAAACTATTTTGCTGACTCCGAATGATTTTTTTTTATTTTATTTACACGGTGATACCAGCACTCACGGGGCAAAGCCCTTACAAGGAGGGGAGTGCATTGCCTCAATTTATTAAGTCTTGAGCTAAGACTCGGAGCATAAGAAAGAGAGTAACACAACTCAGACGACCGACCAAGTGACGAACTCTGAGGTCTTTCGTCTATAGTTGGGCAGTTAGCTCTAACAGCTGAAGCACCTTACCGGACGCCATTTTTAGTGTGCTATTGATTTCATTCCTCCTGACTTAATCGAGCCGACTCCGCCGGAAATGTCCATTCTTCTTGATCTTCTTTTATAAGAAAATTTTTAAAGTTAAGATGCTGTTTGTTCACACCGGTATTTATTTAATTTTTGTTATATTACATAAAAAGAATCTAAAGTTTAAAATTTGGGTGGCTCCTCCTGTAAATATATTAAAATCCACGATTTTTATTTTGTTGAGACATTTTTATTAAATTTGTATTATGCTAAATTCCTTTGTCTA
>JABUQX010034518.1:32500-34731 GCA_015478945.1 Trachelipus rathkii | reverse complement strand
GAAAAATTAAAAAATTTTCTTTAAAAAAAATTTAAGAAGTTTACGTTTCGGAATAACTCGTTCCTCCTCAGAATAACAATGAAAATAATTTAACTCTTACAAATAATAACTAAAAGTAAAAAGTTATTACTATCACAGTAAAGAACAAATGGCAACAAAAATTAATTTTCTTTATGATGTTAAGAATTAGTTTTTTCAGATAGGTATGTTTTCTTATATTGATCAAAATTAAAAAAATCCTCAGATTATATTTTACGAATTACACTTAGTAGAAATGGAAAAAGATTCCAGTAATTGATTTAGATTTTTATCTGTAGATTTAAATAAAAAAGTTGGGCCTTCCCAATCACGAGATGATCATTTTTGAGATAAATGCCTAAAATTGGCATTACTGTCGTTTCCTCTTCTACTTCACCTTTATGTTAACTATCTATGAGGGTCTTTTATATTATTTTATATTATATATATATAACTTAATATATTAAATATATATAATATAATAATTATTATATATAATTATATATATATATATTATATATATATTTTAATATATATATATATAAAATATATAATATTATATTATATATATATATATTTATATATAATATATACATTCAAAAAGATATTATAGAACTGATAATTTAGAGGGAGAGTACACGCATACTCGAAGCGATGAAATTAATTCCATTTTTAATGGTGCGTCTTTCTCTTTTGCGTCATATTCTTTACACACTCATCTTCCGGCAACATATTACTTACCACCATTAATTCCAGCCCTATCATTACACATGAATTAAAGTTACACACCACTTCTAGATCACACTTACAGGGAATCCTACATCACTATATCCCTGTGTGCGGGGGAGAAAGGAATTGCCCAAACCGTATGTCCTGCTGTCGTAGAAGCGACTAAGGGCGGTTGGTAGTTGGGTTTGGGCTGCCACTTACACCTATCTCTGCTTGAATGCTGATGCATGCCTCGGAGATGTTCGTGATCGCCTAAACGGCCTTCTAATTGTCGGCGAAATTGAATGAATCGTATGGTACATGGAATGTCAGAGGAATAAATGTTGAGGAGAAGAGGAGAGAGGTGATGGATGTATTTAGAAGGCAAATTTGATTTGCACGCTGTGACTTAAACAAAGATGAAAGAAAAGGTGAAAATGAGTGTTGTGGTGTGGTGTGAAATGTGTCGTGCTGGTGTGGAAGGAATGAGAGGGAGAGAAGGAGTTGCATTTTGATGAGTCGACCTGTTGGTACAAGCATTGGTAGACTTTGTGAGTGTTGATCCTAGTTTTCTAATGCGTTAATTTAAGTTTTGAAAAGGTCAACGTATGTGCGGTTGTGACGTATGGTCCATTGAAGAGAGCTGAAGAGTACGATTTTTTGGATAATCTGATGATGTTCTGGATGGGGTGAAGTAGGGCTTCGATGATCGTGTTTGAGGGATGAATGGACTTGGATAGGTGATCAAAAAGTATGGTATAACAGGTGGCTTTGGGCGGGTGGGCGGGTAGGAAATTAGTGAATGGTAGGAAGGTGATTGATTTTCTGTGAGGAGAGAGGTAAGATATATAGGAATACTTCTCTTTAAACAGGTGAATCATAAGTATACTAGAGTTGTGTAGGTAGAGATTGGTATCGAAGTGAAAAAGCTATGATTTGATTGGTTCTTGATGTAGGAGATGATTAAGTATGTGTTGGATGTTAAATCGTGAGGGGTTTAGAATGGGATTATCGAAAATCATTATGTTGTTCTATGTAATAAGTTAGTGGGGGCTTGGATGGAGAGGAAGGTTGAGTGAATGAAAGAGTGGGTAAAATAAGGAGTGAGAAGTTAAGTGAGAAGACATAAGGATAATATGTAAGAAGCGCTCGCTAGTAATCGGATTGAATGTGACAAGTTGATACTGAACAAATCTGGGGGCAATGAAGGAAGCAATTGTTAGTGTGCAAAGGAAGTGTGTGGATGTGCAAAGTAGAAGTGATAGTTAACAGCGAATGGTTTGAATGAAGAGGTGATGGGACGCGGTTAAGGTAAAGAAGCGTGTGCCTGGTTAATGTACTTAAGCAAATGGATGGTTTAAAGAAAGATGCTTGGAATTATATTAGGAGGAAAAAAGAAATACAAAAGGTGCATACATAGGGGGAAAAAAGAAGTAAATGAACAGTTGGAAGGAGGATGAATGAGCACAAAAGGATAGGAAGCTCTTCTGGAGGAGCGCGAAAGG
>JABUQX010034518.1:22500-27500 GCA_015478945.1 Trachelipus rathkii | reverse complement strand
GTTTACACACTATTTTTCATTTTACTTTTAACAGTTCTCTACAATTTAAATTTCTAGTTATCAACCTGTATTAACGTATGACCTATACAGACATTTTTATATGAATATGATAATCATCGGTGAACTTTAATCCCACTAAAATTTTGGTTGAATTAAGCCATAGAAAGATTAGAATATGGAATCAGAATCACAGACAATCCACGTATGGTCTATGAACAAGATTTGAACCCAAGTCGTTGCCAACCAATAATGTAATATCTATATTCATAATGTTGCACCTCAACTATACAGGACTTTCTAGCAATAAATCATTTTTAAGGCATTAATATAAGAATATTATAAGATAAACTCAAGACAAATAGCATTGATATATTCAGGCAAAAAAGATTAAGTTTTACTTATTTTTCTTTTGTACTCCCGAGAAAAACAACAATGATAGGGACTTTCTTTAGTGCTAGACTTGAAGAGAAAAACTACTCAAATATCCATCTACAAAAGGAAAAGAAATAAATACATTAATAATTTTTGGATGTTTGCCAAAAAAAAAAAAAAAAAAAAAAAAAAGATTTTAAGTCTTTCACATTTCTAAAGTACAAATGTAGGATTAACGGAAAGAATAATCACGTCAGGTTTCAAAATTTTAATGTTAAAAATTAAATTATTCTGATGATACTTCTTATATAAGTGGTACAATTGTACCAATATTTGATCAACTGAGTTTTAAACTTCTTACAAGAGTAAATCATCCCAGTCCTGACAAAACTTAGTATGTCTAAAAACAAACCCAAGAAAATGTGAGATTATAAAGATTATTTTCAAGACATTATATAATTACATGTTCACATTTTTCTATATATTTTTTTTTCCAGTATTACATTGTAACAATTTAATTAGTTTTTTTTTTTTTCTTGTTTTTTTTGAGGTATTAATGTCAAAATGTGAGAAAACGTCCAAGAAATAATCTAATAATCTTTAAATAAAATAAAATGTCTGAAAACGATAGAAACTATTCCAAATCCTTTCACCTTTAGATTCCTCCAAACTTTTGAAAATATTTCAAGTCAATGAAAGAATAATAATAATAATAAAAGAAAACAAAACCTGGATATGGGATAAATTTCCACGCAATAGCATCTTAGACTTTAATATCAGCTTTTACTTTCTTCTGACTAGCAAGAGAAGAAAAAAAAAATTACTTACATTTATTTAAAAAGGAAAACTAACATGTTATTTTTCTATTTTTCAAATATACAAATTTCTGAAGCAAAACTTCATTTAAAAATATAAAGCCTATGGTTAGTCCATCCCATTATTCACAATCTTAAACAAAACTCATTGGAAACACTTGCAACCCTATAATATATATATATATATATATATATTTATATATTATATATTATAGAATATATATTATTATATATAATTATATATATATATATACATATATAATATATATATATATATATATATAATATATATATAATCATATATATATATATGGAATGTTTTTCTGAACTAAAAACAAACACTTGAAAACAACAAGAACAACAACATTATAATAATTTAATAATAATAATATACACTGAAATTTAGAGAATCTGGAAATCTATATTTCAATAATCTCTAGAGGTAATTTCTTATTTAATATATATTATATAATATATATAATATATATATATATATATATATTTCATATATAATATATAATATATTATATATACTTATATATTATTTTATTAAATAATTATAATATTATTAATAAAATATATATTTATTATATATATATATATATATATATATATTATATATTAAATATATAATATATATATATATATATATATATTATATATATATATATATATATATATATATATATATATATATTATATATATATATATATATATATATATATATATATATATATTATATAATATATAATATAATATATATATATTTATTTATATATACTATGACCGAAAAGCGACATTCAAATCTTCTAAGCAAAATGTTTAACTTGAACAACCGTTTGTCCTTTTTGTATAACTTTCAAGGGGTCTAGAGCTAAAAATTAGAAACTACAAAGGCTAAATATAATAATGGTAAAACTACGGCTAACTTGCTAAATGGTTAACATCTAACAGAACAATTTAAAGATTCAAAGCTTGTGTACCTAATCCAACAATATTATTAATATATATAATATATATATTATATATATATATTACAAAAAATTAATTATCTCCATACCCTTCATCTTCAGTATTACTTCTTTCCACAACTACTTCTGCATTAGGGTACTGACTGTGCTGCTGATGCGCCTGTTGATGCTGCAAATGAGAATGAGTAGGTGCTGGTGCTTGAATAAACTGCGAACCATTCATAAGAGGGTAAACTCCAGGCATATTTGACACATACACAGCTTGAGGGACATTAACTCCAGGGAAAAACCTTCGAACAGCAGAAGGATCAGACACGGATGCAACTGGATTGTGACCATTTAAATGTGCTCTTCCAGGACTGACAAATCTCTGCTGTTGTGGTGGTGGTTGTTGTTGCTGCTGCTGCTGTTCCTGCTGCTGAAGTAAATGCTGCTGAGAATTTGAGTTAATAATAATATTTTGTGATTGAAGGCATGTAGAGAGTGTATTTAAACTAGCTCCTTGTACTGAACTGCAATACAGAGGGCTTTCGGTGGGATGTACAACAACAGGGGCGTGCAACGCAGCAGCTGCTACTGCAGTAGAATCTTGAAATCCCTGACCGGGTACAAATTCTGCCGCGAGAGGATTGAGTATACTCTGAAATGATGATAATATATTACTACAAGTATTTTTATAAGCCCGAACCTAACTAGTCAATAAAATTCAAATGTTTAGTAAGTTGAAGAAAAAGTAGTGAAAAGAAAAGCAAAAATTTATAATAAAGTTTGCAGAAGAATCTTATTAAATGCATACAGCAGTAAGCATAATTTCAAAGGTAAATTCATATATTTTTAAAAAAAAAATTCTACCGAATTTTACCTTTTAGAAACCTTTGCTAATTCTATCAGTTTTATATTTTCTATAATTCTACAAAACCTACCAAATCCGCTTTATTTTTCAGTAAAAATTAAAAATGGGAAAAATATAAGTTTTCTAAAAAACTATAAACACATTTTGTCACAAATGGGCTTCTTGTAGCAATAATTATAAAATTATAAGGTAAGGGAGGGAAGGGGAATTGAAGGAACTATTGGGGAATTAGTTTATTGAGTTTGTAGGAAAGATATTTGCTGGTATTTTGGTTGAAAGAGTACATCGAGTGACTGACTGAGGGACTGATTGGTGAAGAACAAGGTACCTTTAGAAGTGGTAGAGGATGTGTGGATAAAATTTTTACCTTAAAACAAATGATTGAGAAAATTAGAGAAGAAATAGTGTTTAGGTTTTATGGACTTGCAACAGGCGTATGCCAGGATTAATAAGGAAGCTCTGTAGCATGTGTTAGTGATAATAGTACTGGTGATAGGCTTTGAATGAAATCAAATGTATGACGATATTGAAGAGTGTGTAAGAATAAATAGAGTTGAAAGTGATTGCTTTAATATTAATAGCGGAGTAAGGCAGGGATGTGTTATGTCTCCTTGGTTATTTAATTTGTACATGGACGGGGTTATGAAAGAATTAGAGGTAGGGGTAGGTATTAGAATGATGGAGAATGGAAGAACATGGAGGCTGCCTGCTTATTGTAAGCGGATGGTTTGGTTTTGTATGGTGAATCTGAAGAGAGTTTGAGAGCATTGGTAGAGGGGTTTGACAGGGTGTGTAAAAGGAGGGGTATGAAAGTAAATGTAGATAAGGGTAAGGTTATGTATGGGAGTGAGGAGAGAAGGCGGTGTAAAGTCATGCTGGATGGTGAGCAACTGGAACAAGTATCCGAGTTTAAATAATTAGAATATATGTTGGATGAAAAGGGGAAGATGGATGAAGCAGGTTAGTAGGAAAGTTGTGAATGGTAGGACGGTTGTTGGTGTAATTAAATCCTTGGTGGATGTAAACGGACTAAGTCTTGAGTGCGCTAGGGTTTTGCATTAAGGTATGTTGTTACCTGTGTTAAAATAAATATATATGGTAGTAAAACTATAGTCTGGAATAAGAGGTATAGATTTAATGTGTCCAGATGGACAATCTTAGGGGCGTGTTAGATGTGAGAAGAATCGATAAAAATGAGGAATGAATGAATTAATGAATTATGTGGTGTGAAGAAAGGCATAAATGAGAATAAACTAGAGTACATTGAGATGGTTTGGTCATATGGAAAGGATGGATGATAGTCAGTTGGTTAAACCGATGTATAGTGGTGTGTGCTGGGAACCAACTGGCTGGGAGACCGAACAAAATGTGGAATGCCTGAAGGAGAGGAATGTGAGTTTGGCAGGGGCGAGAAAAAAGGTGCATAACAGGAGTGAATGCGGGGTTTTGGGTGGGGGTATGGTTGTGGGCTTTGCCCAGGGGATGAACCCAACATTGACAATACTACAGTGAGGGTTCCATCGCAGTCTAGTGAAACCCTAGGGTTAATATTTATGACTGAAGAGTTCTCACTTAAGGGTATAAAGGGAATGGTAAAGTGGGGAAGGGCTTTCTTTCGACTTGATTCATGTTCTTCTACTACTTTTCTGTTCCGGTGTATGCTACACACCCCACCCCCAATCTGGGGATAGGAGGTAGATGATATCTTAAAAAAATAATTTCCATTCCTGCACACAGACTGTGGAATAAAATTTTCTCAATAATCATTCTTAAACAAGAAAAGAATAGAAAACAAAGCTAGAAATGGAGAACTATGGTAGAACAAAGAGAACTATAGATGATAAAAGTGGAAAAAAAAGAAATCTCGTCCACCATTTACAAAAAATTTATAACTATTTGAAGATATGATATATGATATGATATGTATTTGTAATAATTCCATACCTGAGCTGCAATTCCTCTTCCTCTTCCAGATACATTCATACTGT
>JABUQX010034518.1:0-17500 GCA_015478945.1 Trachelipus rathkii | reverse complement strand
ATTGGCTAGTTTTTCAAATTCATAAAACTATTTCCCAGTGTTTTTCCACCATTGAAGGGAAATCATTTGTCTTCACTGGTCAAACGTAGGCACAACTATATAATATTTGTTTATTTCTTGATGTAATCCGTATGACTTTGTACTTTTATGTACAATAATCACATGTCAGAAGAATGGGACTTTTCTTTTTTCACTCTCATTTCTTTTCTGATATGCGATTTTGATGCCACAATTTTCTTTTAAAACAATCCATTAAAGAAGGTTGAAAATGGACCTTCAGCTTCACTTTCCCCACTACGTAAAATTCATCGTCAAGGCAGAAGAGTTCAGGAGCTAGAATTTTCATGCATTTCATTTCCATGCCTTCAACGACCATAATTTTTTTACTTGATTCATTTCTGATTCATGTTGAAAAATTAGCTTAAATCGCAGATCTAAGAAGTAGCTACACACAAAGATTTATCACATAGAACTTAGAAAGTCTTTTTTTCTACTGATTTCTTAAGCTCTTCAACGAGTGTAATTATTTCACTGAAGCTATTGCTTTTAATTGCCTATTTAAAAAAATAGATTTATTGCTAAAATGGAAAGGATCACTTTGGCGGCCACTGTTACTTCACGTTTAATTCCTTGTTTTAGTGATGTTGTCAAATGGCTCAAGTAAATGGAATAATTTTGCCACTGAAAATCAGCCAACATTTTCTGATTGCATTCAGCAGCGCATATATATAAGGGAACTTTTGTTTCAAACAATCTTTTAAGCATATCATAAGTTCTGTTCCAGCAGTTAGAACGTCTTCAATTAATTTATGCTGTTTGACATTTCAGCTGCATCTGTAAAGTTTTTAAGCTTTGCACCTGCCGTTGCTGAATGGTGAAAATGAGAGATATGCTTCTGCAAGTAAATAAAATATCTCTTAACAGACTTTTGACATAATATTGATCGTGAATGCATGTTGCAACATGTGATAAACATGAAATTGATAGGCAAGCCACTCTCCCTTATTACAGCTACCATGTTTCTTCCTTTATCCCGTATCACTAAATGAATGTTCTATTTCTTCTAGACATATTTGAAAAATGTCAAAGGCCCCTATAGGATCTGGACAAATTGCAAAGATTTTGCGCTCCATATTGGCCTACAAAATTTGAGCTATAATTTTATTTTTTTGTGGAAAATAAGTTCTAAAAATTTCACATTTTAATTTGTAGAACTTTCCTTATGTTGACGTTAATTTATATTTGTTTATAAGCTCAATATTCGGCCTGAATAGTTCGGCAAAAAGCTGAATACCGAATATTCGGCATTTTGGCCGAATAGGCCGAATACCGAATACTTAACGGAGATATTCGGCACATCCCTAATATACTATGATATAAACCGGTATATATTATATATATATATATATATATATATTATATATATATATAGTATATATATATTATATATATAATATATATTATATAATATATATATATATATATATATATATATATATATATATATATAATATATATATATACTTTATTATACAGAACATAAGTTACTGCAGAGAATTCGATGTTTTTAAGGGTTTTATTATTATTATTATTATTTTATTACTATTGTTCATTAGCAATATTATTTTTTTTCATTATTTTGGTATTGGAGCTTTATTATTATTTTATGTTCTTTTTCTCCCCTAAATTTAAAGGGTAGGTAATTACTAGTGATGGGATGATTAATCGTCATTGTCATTTTTCTCAATCATCATCATCAATTTCTGCCGATTAATTGAGGAAATATTACACCAGAAACTGGAAGAAAGATTGCAGAAAATCGTAATTTTAAGAGCTCTAAATTTAAAGTACAGTAGAATTTTGTATGTCTGTCCATGTTCTCACATATTAAAATTTTTTAAAATCAATGATTTGAATATACTATATATATATATATATATTATAGGTACATAAAATATTAAGTTGAAATATAAGGAACATGAATGATTTTAATAATAAATAAATCATTATTATTAATCAAGAAAAATTATTATTATTATTATTATAAAATTATATAGATGGTGGAGGAGGTGAAGAAAAAAAACAAATTAGATGGTTAAAAAGGAGAACGGTTCAATCAAGGTAAGAATATGTAGGGGCCAGAAATAGAGCAGAAATAGTGAAAAGAAATGCAAAGAAAGAGGCAGCCAGGAAGATGGCATAGGAGCTAGCGGAAGATGCAGCAGGTAACAAGAAAAAGATATTTAAGATGGCAAGAACATATAGAACACAGAAGAAAAGACAAAGTAATATTAAGAATAAAGAGGGAGAAACCCTGGTGGAAGTGCAGAGGAAATAAATAACAGATGAACGGAATATTTTGGTGAGCTGCTAAATGAAGGAGAGGAGGAGATTGAAGGGGAACGAGTGTTGGAGAGGGAAGAGGATGTGGAGGATGAAATTACCAGAGAAGAACTAGAAGCTATAAAGAAAATGAAAAATCCCAGATGCCAGAGAAGATGGAATGGCAGTTGAGTTGATTAAGGAGGGTGGAGAGGTGTTGAGAGAGAAGGTTTTGGAGCTTCTGAGTGTTAGAAAAGAAAAGAGGTCCCAGAGAGCTGGGGAAAACGATTATTGTTCCAATGTATAAACAGAAAGGAGACTCTGGAGAATGCAAAAATTACAGGGGGATCTCTTTGATAGATCATATGGCAAAAATTATATGAACAGTGTTGAGAGAGAGATGAGAGAGATTATAGAACCACAATTAGGAGAGGAACAGCATGGATACAGGAATGGTAGGAGTATGACGGACCTTATGTTCACCTTGAGACAGATTGGAGAGAAGATTTAAGAGTACAACAGGAGGATCTATGTAGCGTTTGTGGATTTAAGAAAAGCTTTTGGCACAGTACCTAGGAGTGGATTATGGAGTGGGGAGGGAATTGTGATACACTGAAGAGTATGTTCAAAGTGGCAAAGTGCAATGTGAGAACAGGGTATAAAAATGAAAAATGGTTTTGAGGTGGCGAAAGGGGTGAAACAGGGAAGCGTATTGTCACTCTTATTGTTCATAGGGTAAATTGATAAAGTCATTGACGAGGTTAAAGAGGATGTGGAGAAAATGGAGGGAAACATCATGGCATATGCGGATGATTTGGCGGATTGGAGCTAAAGTAGATAAGGAATGGAGAGAATTACGAGATGCTTCGTAAAAAACCTGGAGCAAAGGGATTGCAAATGAATATTGAGAAATCAGAAGTGATGATGGTGAGTAGAGGGGAGGAGGGTTGGTATATCTTGGTGAATGGAGACAACTTGAAGAAAGTTAAAGAATTTAAATACCTGGATGGAATATATACAGAGGACGGAGAGTGTGATGAAGAAATCAAACATAGGATAACGAAGTTAGGAAGAGGGACAAGGGCTGTGTGTCCTTGAGAAGGACCAATATATGGGTTAGAGTTAAAAGAAGTATTACGAAGGAGAAGTGTTAGCACCTATATTGGCCTATTACAGTGCAGAGACATTTGGGTGTACTACCAAAAGGCATGAAAGTAAGATACAGGCAACAGAGATGAAGATCTTGAGCAATAATTGGAATGACTAAGAAAGATAGAATAAGGAATGAAAGTCAGAAGGGAAGTCAGTCAACACCTCTGGTGAGGAGGATAGATGTGGCAAGAATCAGATGGTGGGGACATTTGGAAAGGATGCAGGAAGACAGGCTGGCGAAGAAACAATGGGAGTGGACGCTGGATGGAAGAAGACTCTGGGGAAGACCAAGGAAGCGATGGAAGGAGTCGGTGCAAGATACGTTGATTTGGGCTGCCTGTGGTGGAGGAAATACAAGAGAGAAGACTGTGGGAAGACAGAGCCCAGTGGATCCGCATGCTGAGTCGTGGTTTTCTACAAGACCAGGACCTTCCTGGGGGAGGGCAGTAAGTAAGATTTAGAAACAAAACCAAGATGTTAATGAATAACAGGAAAACTTTCTATGTATTAATGTGGTTCTTAATGTACTTACACATTTAAATATGAAGTAAACACAATTAAATTCTTCGGTATTATAAATGTTAAATTTATTACAATAATAGAAATTTTAAAAATTTTCAATTAATTGTCATCGTCAAAATTTACTATAATCGTCACCGTCAAAAATTCTTAATCATCCCATCACTAGTAATTACTGAACGAACCCTGAGAGTAAGGCTGTGAGCCCTTAATTAAAATAATAACAGGGAAGCAGTGAGGGAGTGAAACAAGTCTGAACCGAGAAGAGCCAAGGTTCCACTCCTCTGGGTAAGTTATGAAACTAATAGACTCGTTTTTAAGAGTTAGGGAATGGGGGTTTTAATTGATGTGCTTGTTTGATTGCAGGTGGAAACATTTCCAGGATTCTTCCAAACCAATTCGTGACCTTGGTTAACTGCCCTGAGAATGGGGACAGCTATTGGTCTAACGTTCTTGGAGAGGGATCGTGAGTTGTGCCCACAAAATTGGGAATTCCTTCCAATTCTCCCAATGACTTGGCACAAATTCCCAAAGCCCTTAATGCTGAGTGATCGTGAAGCCTTCCATTAACAAAGGAACCCAGCAATATCGCAGTGAGTGGATTGGAGGTGCCTTTGGTGGAGCACTACAGGGTTATCGCTGGCACTAACATCTCCTGTGCTTTTCACCTTATTTATTGTTTTGTTTTATAAGACTGAATTATTAGAGAAATTACCTTTGCTGATTTATGATTATAAAATTATAACTTAAAAATCGTATTGGTTTCCTATTTGCTCCCGGCAGTTTAACAGTCTGGTGAAAAGTGTTGTTGGCCTTATCAGAGAATTTTAACTGAGCAGCTGTACTGTCAGAGAAAACAAGGGAAGGCCAAGTGAATATACTGAATCAAGCAAACCAAGCCCCAGCATTTACAACTGTATTGTCCAAAGAGGTTGAACTTGCCCAGGGAAACAGGCACAGTTGGCAGAGTCAGAGCAAGGAGAAGTCCACGTTTGCTTCAGTGGAGTCGGGGCAGGGAAAATCCACACTTGTTTCAGTCCCGCAAGGGACATAGTCAGGGAAAAGCGAGGAAGGGCGGGAACAGGGTTTTCTGCCACAGGTCAGCTTTAGAAGAGAACATAGTCACTACGGGCCAGAAGGCAAGAATCCAATACCATATCGGACCACCCAGCAATAGCAGTACCAGGTGGCGAGTGTAATGCTTAGAGCTTCACCAAAACCAGCTAATGGGAGGCTTAGAAACCCTCCGCCTCGTCATCTGTTGCAGCTGCGAGTTCTGCAGGATTGATTACCAACTAATCTTTCTCTTCTTAAAATTCCAAGAATAGTTTTCATCAAATTAATAGTCCCGTTTCTTGTTATGGATAAGTTATTCATAAGGAGTGAAACATTACCACTCATCTTTTGCTACAGTGGCTGTTTAAAGCGATTCTTAAACGTACGTTAATAAAATACATATGGAACTTTCTATAAACATATGAAATCGGTTTAAATAACAAATATTAAAAATAAATAAAAAAATTTTTTTTTTGCTCATTCAATAGCCACGCGGTAGTACTACAAGTTTTATTTAGATTATATTTAACAAGAGATTTTTATAATTTTTTTAAAAGAAATATAATTAAATTAGGCTATAAAATGCCCTTCAATAGATTTTCTTTGAAAACATGTGATTTTTTTAACTTTATTTTTAAAATGTAAAAATTGTGATGGATTTAAGATTTTTCAGTGTATACATTCGAGTATGTTAGCTTTAAATGCAAAGTAAATTTTTTTCCAAACAGTACTAGTGGCTAAATTACTGGGCCAAACTGGCCCGGATTCACCCGCCATAAAAATTGATGATGGGGTTGAATCAAGCCACCATTGTTATTCTCATTTTATGTATTATTGAAATTTTTATTACATATAACTAATTTTAATATAATAAACAAAATTATTTAAGTTAAAAAATAAAATAAAAAATGAAATTTATATGGAAAATATGAATTCCAAAGTAGTGCCAAAATTTGTGCCCCACCGAGAGGTCGAAGTTGGCCACCACAGTTTATATTCTTATTTTATGTATTCATTTTGCATATTAATAATATTTATCTAATTTAATTATTATAAACAATTAGTATATTAAGGAAAATTAAATATTTTTGAATTTATACGTAAAGAGAAATTTAAAAGGGGTGGCCCAATTCATCCCACAATGGTAGCCCGATTCACCCCTCCAAGGTGAGTTTGAGTGAGCTTTATTTAAACTTTAATTAAAACTTTCAATGAGAATAAGATTATTATATGGGGAAGTGTTATTAGTACTATATGTCCTTGATTTTCAGAAAAAAAAATTTCCAAAAACTGCATTAGGGGAAAGTCGGGAGACGAAGTTATACCTAAAGTGGTCCATGTCACCCCGCTGGATTATATATATATATATAAGCTATATAATATATATATATATATATATAATATATATATATTAATATATAATATATATATATATATATATATAACTATATATATATATATATATATATATATATATATATTATATATAGTATTATATATTGGTGGCGCGATTTGGGATAGCTGCCTTAAAGTTCGTTTCCTGTGGTCCCCCTGTTTACCTGTAAAGGGGGATTCAAAAGCACATTAAAAAGTAGTTTCATATATATATAGATATATATAATAATATTATATATATATATAATATATAGTATATATATATATAAATATATATAATATATATATAATATATATATAATAATAATATTATAATATATTATTTATATATACTGTATATATAGGTCAGGCAGGGGACTTGACCACTTTAGTTCTTCTTCATCTGAATCGAAATGTACTTTTGAATTTTTTTTGTCTGAAATTTAAGGCCATATAGTAGGTAATAAGCAACACAAAATAATAATAATGGTAATTCTAAGATAATTAAGTTATTAAATTTAATAAAGCTCATTCAGCCTGAGCCTTGGTAGGGGTGAATCAGAACCTACCAATTGCCTAAGGGTGAATACGTAGCGCGACCATCTGCTTTTTAAACATTCCTCTTTTTCATCGTATATTCATTCATATTTTAATTTTTACTTAATATAATAATTCGCTATCACTATATAAAAGTCTAGCAATAAGTAATAATGGTTGACAAAAAGAAATTTTCGATACATTGAATAAGACTTAAAATAAGAGATAAAAAAAAATTGATCCTTTTCCGCTCATAAAATTGACACTGTTTGGAATTTCTTTTTTTATATAATTTCATTTTTAGTTTTAATTTTTACTTGAAAGTAAGAAAGCTAGACTATGTGTATATTATAATGTAGATATAATCATAACTAGGTAATTAAGAGAATGCAATAATAATACGTAAAATAAGAAAAACATGGTGGTCCGGTTCACCCCATCATCAATTTTTAAGCGGGGTGAATCGGACACTTAAGTCTAGGCCCTGGCGTATTTATGGCTACTAGTACTGTTTGAAGCGATAAATACTTGCCAGTTTAAAGCTAAGCATATCTGAGTGAATACACATAGAAAAAAATGAATAAATCCGATCCACAATATTACTTCAGTTTCTCATCAGTAAGACTAAAGTTAAAAAAACTCCCTTTATTCAAAGATGAAATTTTTTTCCGATTTAAAGATCATATATAGCTATATTACCCTAATTATATCTTTTAAAATTAAATCAACAAACTCTCTAGAATAAATGATCTAAATAAAACTTGTAGTACTACCGTGTGCTATTAAATGATCCTTACCTATAATTTTATGAGTTTTATTTTTATTTTATGTGTCCGTTCACCTTTAGAGTGGACCGAATCGAGCGCCTCTAAAAAATGGGCCCTTCACCCCGCCAGACACTTACTATATAAATCGAAATATATAATTATATATACTACTAGCATAATCACTACCTATAATAAATATATACTACGTAAATAGTATAATATATAGATGAATCTAGTACCGTTAAGTCCAGTATATAAATATATATAATAATATATATATATAATGAGTATATCAAATGAGCCCTATAAATAATATATAGTTCAGTGATCTGGCCATATTTAGTGAAAACACGGAAACCCATAACTGAGCCCAACCGACATCACCCTCGCTAAAGTAGTTCGGCGCAAACACCTAATATTCGTATCCGAATAAATCACTTCGCTATTCGGTATACATATATATAATTATACAAACTACAATACTAGCCGAATAGTTATTTCAAAGTTCGGTCATCCATTTAAGGAAAATAAAGAAAACTTAACCAAAACACTGATCAACAAAAAAAGGTGAAATTTTTCTGGATGGACTTTTGTAGCAGATATATTAATTCGGAGGTGCTAATTCCATATATATTCTCGGATTGCTGTATCACATCCCGTTTGTGCAATCATGGATCCCTATTTTGCATATTCCCTATGGAATGACAATATTCATGTGCGCACTATGTAGCTGTTAGAGGCGATTACCATTCCGCATATATCTACAGTAGTAGAAAGTTTACTGCAGTCGATATTCGGGAAAGCATGTAGGTAACTTGAGTATTATGTCTACATTATGGAGCCAAATGACACTGAATGATGTCTATCATCCATTGTTGTAATTTGCCTAAGTTGTCCTCATGAGCGTTGGTTCGATAGCTCATGAAAAATGACTAGCTGAACCATGTCACAGAAGAGTAACATTTTAAACTGCGTAACATAAGAAGCAGAGCTGCCGGAGCTCTTCCAATCAGGTTATGTACCCTGTGTTTTTTGAATGTGATAAGTTGATCAGCCTACTACTCGCCTATGGACTCCCAAACCATACGATGCAGGTGAGTGGCGCGGCGACTGTTATTGACACTTCCAAGAGCATAAAAGTTTTAAGTGTGTGTTGTTACACAACTGCAACAGGTATGCTTCGGTCGTAGGGTACCATAGGTAACGGATGAGAGGAGCATGCAAAAATCAAGACAGTTGGGAGAGGCTACAATATAAGGTACATGGATGGTAAATAGGCGTCGACCTCAAAATGGTAAAACATTTTTTGCATCTGGTCAGCAAAGCAGTTTCACCAAATATCCCTGCTTCTGTCTATTTTGACAGACCGGGCGCAAAAGATCACTGAAACCAAAAAGAATGGCCACCGAGGAAACCTTGACGCCATGGTGACAGAACCTTCAATACGGACCACTTGTTACAGAGAGAAAACATCTATTCTATACTCTCCACTACACATAAAACTTGTTTTTTGATGAAACAATTGTGAAAAAGGCCCGGACCATGATGGGTGATGCCTTCCCATATATATATGTCTCAAACGTTTCCTGGTCTGAAGTGACGAGAAAAAAAGCTGGAATATTGATGACCACAAAATACGGACCATCCTCCCGTGATGCTGCCTTTGACTACAACAAATGACTGTTAGAGGCTTCAAGAGCGTGAAATGCTTTTTCAGATGTAGTGCAGAATTTTCTGGGGAACAGGAAAGCGGAGAACCACTAACATTGTACATGAACTGCTAGACAGTTCATTCTCATGGATGTAGAAGAGTATAAAGTTGCTACTACTTAACATTCTCACCTAGAAAATTTCCGGATAAACCTAAGCGATGTTAGTGATGAGCAGGATGGAACGCATCCATCAAGATCTAAAGTTCAGGGTAAAGACGTACTCATGCAAGTGGATATCAATATCAATATGATGGCCGACTATTGTTGGAGCGTGATGAGGGATATTCCAGACTCTATGCACAAGTAGATCGTCCACGAAGAGAAAGTTACTACCATCTGTTTGGGTATGTTTAACATTAAACTAAACCCATTCCTTCATATTAACATTCATTGTGATGTCCCCATATTACTTCTTTATTCATAGTTGTTGATTATATGTTTAACAATATATCTATCAAAGGCATGTATCATATCATTGCGATTTTTTTCTCTCTCACTTCATATATCCAATATATATATTAATTATACATATATATATAAATATATATATATAATATATATATACTATATATAATCATATAATATATATATAATATATATATATAATAATAATATATTATATATAGTTATAATAGATATATAGATATATATATAAATATAAATATAAAATATATTAATATATATATAATATATTAATATATATTATATATTATATTATGTATAATATTATAATAATAGATCTATATATATATTATATATAATATATATATATATATATTATATATTTATATATATAATATATATCCCAATAATTGTTATAGACACTCTTGAAAAGAATAAAAAATATTACTATATAAAATATATATTATATATATAAATAGATATATATATAAATATATATAATAATATATATATAATAATATATATATTAATAATCATAATATATAATATATGATATATATATATATATAATTATATATATAATATATATATATATATAAATATATATAATATATATATAATATCCCGAATAAATGTGATAGACACTCTTGAAAAAGTAAATAATCATAAATTTTACAAATCTGTGTTACACACATATCTCACAAAGCGATTTGATATGCAAAAACCGATTACATTTTGGGACATATCAATAATCAGATTGCGATAAACAACCCGATTGCAAAGGTAATTTTGATTTAGATTCTGCAAAGTTAAATAAAAGCAAAAGTAATAACTATTTCTTACCTATTACCAAAACCATTCACATATTAAAAATAATTAAATTGAACATTGAAAAGTTTCGTATAGTTAAAAGATATAAACTAAAACTTCATATTGAATAAGCACAAGAGTTAAATGACAGAACATAGCTGTTCGTCCATTTTCAGGAGGATAACCTATTTTTGGGGCTTCATAAATTATTTCCTCCTGTTCTAAAAATATTCTTTCACTTTCGACTGTTGACGGTGGTGAGCGAAAGTATTTTATATTTTTTTTGTTAGGTTTTTTTTTTTTTCATAAAAACTATTTCCAGTGTTTTTTCACCAAATGAAGGGAATACATTGTCTTCACTGGTAAAAGTAGGCAGGCAAACTTATATATTTGTTATTTCTTGATGTAATTCTATGCTACTGTAACCTTTTACTTTTACAGATTTTGCAATACCACATTACATTTTCAGAATTGTTCTTCATTGACTATTCTTTCTGTATGGACAGATTTTGAGTGCCACAATTTCTTTAAATACAATCCATTAAAAGAAGGAAAAGAACCTTCTAGAGCTTCACTTTCCCCACCACTATGTGAATCATCGTTCAGCAGAAGAATCAGAGCTAAATTACTTCATGCATTTCTTTCCAGCTTCAACGACCATTACTTAATTTTACGATTCATCTGATTCATGTTGAAAAGATTAGCTTGAATCGCAGATCTAAGAAAAAGTAGCTACACACACACAGACTATACATAGAAACTTAGAAAATCTTTTTCTACTGATTTCTTAAGTCATTAATGAGTGTAATTATTCCACTGAGCTTTTGCTTTTAATACTTTTTATTTAAAAAAGATTTTATATACTAAAATGTACAATAATCTTGGGCTTCTGTTACTGTTCACGTTTAATGCTTGTTTAGTGATGTTGTCAAATGGTCTCAAGAAAGTTGGTAATAATCTAACCAAGCTGAAATTAGGTCAACATTTTCTGATTCAATTCAAGCAGCGTATATGGATAGGGGAACTTTTTGTTTAAAAAACTTTTAAGCATATCATAAGTTCTGTTCCAGCGTGTAGAAACGTCTTTAATTAATTGATGCTGTTTGACAATCAGCTGCATCTGTAAAGTTTTTAAGCTTTGCAGCTTTGAATGGTAAAAAAATGAGAGGATATGCTTTCGCAAGTAAATAAAATATCTTTAACAGACTCTGACATAATATTGAATCGTGAATGCATAGTTGCAATTCATGGTTGAAACAAAACATGAATTTGATAGCAAGCCACTCTCCTGTATACCAGCTACCATGTTTGTCCTAGCACACTGATGCGAAGCACAAACGTTTTTGCTACAGAACAATGTAAAGTACAAATATAACATCACCCTGAAAAAAGTCTTAGTTAAAATACTATTTTATGTTACTAAAATTTTCGTGATATTTATAATCTCTCTCTTTACCCTCTAATGTGCTACTCTTTCAAATTCCTTTGTATTCCCATCAACCTTTCTTTAGAGAAGGGGTTTGAAATTTCGTATCCTGATTTTTCTCTTATAAATAAAAGTAATTTTCGTTTCTTTTAGGTTGCACTGTATACTGAAGAGCTTTCCTGACTTTTAAAGATCTCTTCTTCGGAGCCCGCAGGTTACAGCTTCTTCCAGAATTTTCGTTGTTCTCAAGGTATCTCATTTTGTGTTCTCTCTTGAACTATAATTGCATATTAATCCTGTATCCAAAAACGTGTTAGTTATACAAATGCGACCACGGACCGAACACGTAATCTCTAGTAATTACAGAAAACAACAAATAAGGGTCTATTTAGGAAATTAAATTATCAAACATCTTTACCATCTTGGGGTAAAAACATTTTAACTTTCATTGTAAGTTTGCGGTAGAGGAAATAAAGTCCTATCGTTTTCTGTTAATAATAAAATAGATCCGTTTATCTCAAGACCATTTTCATTCCCTAAAGATTATTTCGCTCATATTTAGCGATGAAGACGACAATAAAGCAAATAAAAAATTTATCTTACTTCAAAGGAAAAAAACAAACTTTTCTACCTTTGCGCCCGTAACTTATTAATCATACACATATACACTCTCTCACACACACACGCACACATACACACACACACACGACAACATATATATATATATATATATATATATATGATATATATATATATATATATGTATATAATATATATATAGTTATATACTATTATATGTATATAATAGTATATAGTATAATATATATATATATATAATACGAAAGGAGAGCTAAAAGAGTTGGAAAAAATGACAAAAAAAACATTCGTACTGAACGGTATATATTCCCTATAATATATAAAACTCTTCGTATGCACCAGAACTCTTTATCCTCTTTATAATATATGTTAAACGAAATCTGATATAACGTCATCCCTTAGGGCTAATATGCAGTACATTTATATATATATAGTATATATATATATATATATATATAATATATATATATATAATATATATCAGTATATATTATATATATATAATATATATTATATATTGTGACTTTGGGTGATTAAAAGGTAAGGGCAGAGATGGAATCGACCAGAGTTGAGGAAAAGGCTTTTCCATTTTCAGTTGAAAGTTCCGACATCAACCAATTCACGATAAAAATAATCAAGAAAACTTAATGAAGGAAAACAGTTCCGGATTTGACCAGTAGAGCACTTATAAGGAATGAGCATTGCGGTTAAGTATACGATAAGAGAGAGTTGAGTAGAAAAAAGACGAGACTTTGTGAAGGGATGATTCACACGAACTTTTTTCAAAGGAGGATGAATCATGTAGCTAGATAATTAAGAGCAGCATCTCTTGTAAAAGATATAAAAAGATAGAGAAGCGGAAGTTCGACGGCCCGAAAGAAATTGGAGAAAACAGTGAGAGCGGCAGCAATGAAAAGGTGAAAAAGTTTAGACTCTACCATTTCAAGAAGTTGCATGACAGCGGCCCCCAAACTGTTCTTAAAAAGTCTTATAATGGTTCTGCGAAAAAGCTAATTAATCATATTTAAACAGGAATTTAAAATAAAACATAAGATGCTAAGTAATTGTCTTTATTTTTCGTTTTATACGATTAGTCTCTATGCGAACGGAGGTTCTATAAAGTTCGTGGCGCTTACCCTAGAGAATGCTCTTGGCTTTTCTAGCAGCCTTCAGAAGGTTCTTTATCTGATAAATACAACATTTGGTCACTTAGGTAAAGGACAATCTTATGTTCGCTTCTGCGAATGGTTTTGTCTGTGTAGTTTGTGGTTACATTTAAAAATGTTTCTCTTTCACGCCTGGTATACAAAGCTATGTAAACAGCTCGAACATCAGAAGTAGGTGAAATAAAAGAGAAAGTTGTAGGTTTACAACGGCCAGAAAAAAATATAGTTCCTCGGAAATAAATTATGTCTCCTGAAGTGTTCCATGATCGAAAAAGATTGGGAATTGCTGCTGCATGAGTATGGCCCGACTCTAACACCTGTTTCGGTTAGCAACAAGATCAGAGATCTTAAGGAAGAGAGGTGATGTGCAAAAAAGTGGAAATTTGATTAATAATCTCCATTGATGGAGAAATAGTTGAAGAATGAGGATCATGTATACTAGCACAAGTTGGTGGTTCCATAGGGGAAGATGCAGGGCTATCTATGGAAGCAAACTCCAGGAATTTCTTCGAAATTAAGCACGTCGATGGCATTTTTAATAAAATTAATAAAAAAAAAGTGTATCAGTGTGCAAGCAGTGCCTGTGCTGTGTGTAGGATAAAGAAAAAAGTAGGCACTACTGAAGTGATTGATAAGAATGTTGACACTTTTGTGTGAAAAAGTTACGATTCGTCCCGAATTATTTAGCACTGGAGAACAGAGGAAACTAACCATCCCTAGCACCTTGGAGGAGCCGTTAGACCACCTTCAGTTAGGGATACCCCATATATAAAAATATATAAAAAGTAAATAAAAAAATATATATCTTTCAATTATACTATATATAGTATATATATATATATTATATATTATATATTATATATATATATATATATATATTATATATATATATATATATACTGTGCGTCTGTACCAATATTTTATTATAGAAAGGTTATGAAATAAAAACGCAATGTAATTGCAATTAATTTATGCAATTTTATAGTAAAAACTAAACACAAAATTAACAAATTCATCTCTCTCCCAATGTGTGTGTGTGCAAAAGAAAAAAGCAATTATCGCACACTGTAAATTTTCATCGACCAAAATTTATTTTCCAAGGCCCCAAAAATACCACTTGGTTTTTACATGGCCCGAGGTTAAGCAATTCCTTTCTTCTGAACAAATGCCACATCAAAGATTTTTAGTATTGCCACTAGTTTTATAAGTCTTTCCACAGAAGTAGCCTCCTTTTATCAATGCTTGTTGAAAATTTTCCAAATATCATTCTTTGTACTATAGACGCCATCTTTAAAATGCATACAGTAAATTTTTTTTTTTTTTATAGATTACCACCACTCACGGGCTGGGCCCTTTTTAAGGATGGGGCAGAAAATTTCCTTTATTATATTAATTTGTAATAAGTGGATACACAAGTGCTCACTGCAAAACATTGAGACGAGTCACTAATTACTGATGAATGATGAGTGATGAATACTATAAGTGAGTAAGACCCTGAATAGCTGAGTCACTGATAAGTGATGACGAATTGAATAAATTATTTAATTTGATATTATTTATCAAGTATCATTATCATTCATTTGCATATGCAGAATATATATATATATATATATATTATATTATAATATATTATATATATATATATATATATATATATATATATATATATATATATATATATATATATATATATATATATATATATATATATATATATATATATTTACAACAGGTTTCGAATATGGTTTTGTCATTTTAAAGAATCATATAACACTCATAGTCATTAATTAAAATACATCGTCTTTTTCTTCTTCTACTTCTCCTCCTCCTCCTCCTCCTCCCTCTCCTCCTCCTTCTTTTTCTTCTCCGTTTTGTGTGGAACAAAAGTGGAAAACGCCATCCCAACATGGAGAGATAAAGTAACAAGGTATTTATCTCTCTTAAGGGATTGAAGAAAATTTAAAAGAGGCACATTTTAATTGTCAAACCTTTTAACAACCACAGATACAATTACAAAATTGCATCTTTTGGTCATGCCAAAAGAATCCTTACGAAGCTTAAGTACAAAGCTGCAAATTCCTTAAATGAAACTTTACCCTCACTCTTCTAACCTTCACATGATTAATGACACACACACACACAGGTGCATATATATATATATTACTATATTACATATTATTTTTATAATACGCTCTTATTAAATATATATATATAATAACCTAAAAGAATACTATAACACTATATATATATGTAAACCATAATATAAAATATATATATATAAAATATACTATACTAATATAATATGATATATATATAATATCTACTATATATAGTAAATAGAAGAAGATGAGAAGAGAACATCAGAGGACGAGAAAGATAAAAATGAGCGAAGCGGCAGGAATGAAGATAGAGCAGAGATGAGCAAGAGAGAACGAGAGAAGCAGAGAGAGGAGAGAGAAGAGAGGCATTATAGTTTTCATCAAGTACAACTTTTAAGATAACATTTGAGTATATGATTGCATATTCAGCCTAATATCCATTTAATCGAACGAATTAAGCAAAGCTTATGCCAGAACACTTATTATCACATTACTCATTTTCCTTACGTAATAATATAAAAAACGTTATAAAAAAATATAATCGATACTGGCCCAACTAACAACAGCAACAAGAACAAAATGAAAAGCACGAAGCAAGTTAATTTCGTACCTCCCAATAGAGTAATCAAAATAAAACAGGCAATAGCCATTAGAAAGTAATGAGTGGATCAGAGTCAACCACGTTGGAGGGAGATCTCCCCCACCCCAACCAAGTGACCAAATGCAATTTTATCCCGCATGCCCATTGAATAGAATACCATACCCTCAATACCCAACCCGAAGATCCATTTAACTTGTCGAATAAACGTCTGTTACATATGTCGTCACATAATGATATTTGCACAATTTACTCTTTAATCTTAATATTCGTCATTGTAACGTATGATAAAATGTAAGATGTCAATCCTCGCTCGTATATTGTGCGTGAAGAATGCCCTAAAGCCGCATGGTATTTGCCTAACTAACAAACGAGACGAGTGTCAATAAAAGTATTAACACTAAGACTTATTACCATTGTGCTCAGGATTCAGTCCTACAACCCGGCTTCACTCAATAGCGAAAACAATAAGACCGCATCCTAAACTCTTTGATAGAGAAGATGAAAACTAATCATTGTGTTTCATTTCGCTTCTTCCATTAATCCTTCTTGAATAGCATCTGAGATTCTTACTTTTACAAACGATCTCTGTGTCAGCATTATGAAATTCCTGTTTACTTGCACAATCTATTTGTTAACTTGTTAGTCTCTGTTAACTTATTTTTTGTCACTCTCTCTTAAAGCTACAAATCAGGAACGAAGCTAAGCAATCTGTACTTAATCCAATAAGTCTAATATTATATTATGTGACCAAGTTATGTAAATAAATTGCCGGCATACCCCGATAAACGTCAGTTGAGAGCGTTTAAGTCATAGAAAGTACGTAAAATTAGAAGAAGGAAGTGTGGTCCAGTCTTTCCCAGCAGCGTAATGAGAGAATGAGCATAGTATAAAGTCTGTGATCAGAGAGTTTACAGAGCACGAATGTAACTGTGCAAATTGACAGGTCGCATGAATTTTCCT
>JABUQX010034517.1:0-17326 GCA_015478945.1 Trachelipus rathkii | reverse complement strand
CGATGTACTTCGTTCAGTTTTGGAATGGTGTTTAACCGTTTTCGCATTTATCGTGGCCTTTGCGCGTTTTCGTGCGCCGCTTCAGAGGCGGTTTGTTGGAGAGATGGGAATCTACTCAGGATTTGGTTGGAATATTTAAAGAGGAGAGAGAGAAAGAAAGCTTTTGGTTGAAGGTAGCTAGTAATTTCAATGGAAAATAAAATTATGATTTTGGATTTTAAAAATGTAAAACTTTAAACATTTAAATTGATTTCATATGTAATCTGAGTATGAGTAGCTGTAAAATTTAAAAATCATTTCTTTTGGCTATTTTGGAATATTAATTATTAAGCACAAAAATAAAATAATAAAGAAATTTAAAATAATAAATTGTAGAAGGTGAAGCTGCATCTCACAAGTCTATCATCAAGTCATATGAAGTAAATTTTCCAAATTCTCTTCCACTGGTAGCAAGGGGCTGGAAACCCCTTCTATCACATTTATCTTTCCGTGAATGGTGGTGATATATTGTTTAACATATTAATAGTAATAACAGTGATAGGTGGTGTTTATGATAATAATAATAATGTCAATAATAATTTTTATATAGTGAATAGTGGTGAATAATTTTAATATATAGTGAAATATGGTGTGGAGCATAATAATAATAGTATTAAAACATAGTGTGTAGCATAATAAAAATATTAATATTAAAATATAGTAATTAGTGGTGATTAATAGTGAAATATTGTGTTTAACATTTAAATAATAATATTAATAATGATAATAATAATAAGTATATATATATATATATATAATATATATAACTATATATATATATATATATATATATATATCACTCCATATGTATATATATATATATATATATATATATATATATATATATATATATATATATATATATATATATATATATATATATATATATATATATATATATATATATATATATATATATAGCCCGCTTCCAGGTAACAAAGCGGGCTCGCTCCAAACAAAAGTGAGGGTCCCAGGTTAACAACTGGCTGGGTGGGAGAATGTGAGCTGTTCTCTCCTTGGGTTTGGCTTTGTCCTGCTCGGACGTTAATGGAGTACACCCCCTCCTAGATTAGGGCTCTGCCCGTGAGTGGTGGTGCTTATCTGTAAAAAAAAAAAAAAAATGTACCAGGCTAGGGTAGTAATTGAAAAGAATATTTTTAAAAAAGGAAATGCCTGTAACGTAATAAGCCATTTGTTCTAAAATTAATATGTTTATCAATTGTTAGTAGAAATATTTACATGTAATTGACTCTACATTTTAAAGAGCATCTTACAGAAAGAAAAAGAGGCCTATTCTGGTTCTGATTAGAATCAGAATTTGAACCAAAATTAAATTGTAAATTTTAACCACATTTCCAGCCTAACCAGAAATCTAGTTCACCTCCACTTCTGCTGCAATTGATATGGCAACATCATATTTTTGAAATATTTATAATTTTATTCTTTGTAAAAAAAAAAAAAAAAAAACAAAAAAATAAAAAAATAAAAAAAACTATGATGATAAGAAAATTAGTAAGACTTGACTATTTTCATTTTGATAATCTATCTTTCTATCAGCTAGCCAAGAAGAAAGTGCCCCAACAACATTTCCTCATACCCTTATTCAGTGTGAGGATGTCATGGCCAAAATCCATCCTGAAGCTTCACCCGCTGGTATATTGTCAATGTGAGGGTTCAACCCCTGGGCCAGGGCCACAACTATAAAAAACCCAGTGGTGCCACTTCAGTTAGGCACTAAATGTAGGCACATCACTTTTAAGCACTATGTGGCACTCACTTGGCTCTCATTGGCACTCTTAGCTTGGCACTACTTGGCACTCACCTGCACTCATAGAATAATCATAGAACACTAATAAAACATCACTAGATACTCTCTTACGGTCGATTTGGAACCATCAAACTTGAACCATCAATATAGGCACCATCAAAGATGAAACGCTAAAGATGACCTCATCAAAACGGTTGAGAGGCATCAAAGCTGCGGCATTAAAGTTGAGGCATTCAAAGTTGGGGCAGTCAAGGGTGGTAGTGTGTTTTGTACGTTGTGTGTATAATAGTTAAAGTGTGAAAGTGTCTATGTGTAAATGTACGAGTGCATAGTGCAATGGGGTGTTATTAAGTGTCATAGTGAATGTGTGTATAAGTGTAAGTTAAATCTGGTGTGAGTTTGTAGTAAAATCTGCACGTGTTTAAGGTAAAATCTGTAAGTGTGATGTAAGTAAATCTGGTTTGTGGTGTGTGTCTGTGTGTGTGTGTGTGTGTGTGTGTGTGTGTTGCGATTATTTGTGTGTGTGTCGTGTGTGTGTGTGTGATGTGATTGTGTATCTTGTGTGTTGGTGTAAGGTGTCAAGTTAGGATTAGATCCATACATACCGTTAATGTTTATGAACGAAAATGGTGACTGGGATGGGCCACGATGTGGGGCAAAAAAATTAGCGGTGGGCCAACAAAAATTAGACCCATGGATCTGGCAAGTCAAGGCCGAAGATATTCATGTGTTTAAACAAGGTTAAGGACATCTAAAAAAGGGGCTGAAGCCCTAAAAGGCAATGGGCAAAAAATTATTTCCGCATTGGCGTCAAAATTGACCCATAAAAAATTAGCGTGGGCCAAAAATGACCATGGAAGATCAAGGTCCAAGGGCCGCGAAAAATATTCATGGTTAAACAAGTTTAAGACATCCAAAAAGGGGCTAAGCCC
This sequence comes from Trachelipus rathkii, assembly GCA_015478945.1. NCBI lineage: Eukaryota > Metazoa > Arthropoda > Malacostraca > Isopoda > Trachelipodidae > Trachelipus > Trachelipus rathkii. The sequence goes on along the minus strand of JABUQX010034517.1, from coordinate 14,587 downwards.
TAAAGGAAGTACAAAAAATTACCGAAGAGGTCAAAATATGACCCAGAAAGACCGAAGGGGATTATTGCGTCGCAAAAAATTAGGGTTTGTTAAGGGGGGTACGTACAACCGGTTCGCTGACGCAAACCGTTTGGCGCTCAACGCCCTTCTTTCGAAAGGGTTTGCAAAAAATTAGGCGTGCCGAAAAAAAATTAAGGCGTTGCGCCAAAAAATTAGGGTCTTGTGGCAAAAAAAAACTTTGTCGTTTTGCCCAAAAATTTTACCGTCTCAAGTTATCTGGGCAAAAATGACCCATGGAAGACCAAAGGGTTGGTCGAAAAAGGTCAAGGCCCAAAAAAGCGTAAAGAGCCCAAAAAAAAAAAAAAAAAGGGGGGTTTTTTTTTTAAAGGTCAGTTAAAAAATTTGGGCTCAAAAAAAGAGTCAAAGGGCGCGTTCACGGTTCCAAGGGTGTTGATCCAAATATGAGCCGGGGTCCGGAATGACTCTCCTACTACTTACGTAAATCTCTAATTTGCATAATATTTATATTTAGGTTAGGTTAGGTTACCTTACGTTGTGATAGGTTAGGTTGTGATTGGTTAGGTTGTGATTGCGTTAAAGGTTAACATTTAGGTTACTTTATAAATATCGTTATTTTAGGTAAATTATCTAATAAATTAAATACAAAACTCTTACATCCACTTTTTTGAATTCTCAGCATAAATTGTTCACATTTTTTTTTCTCAATAAAATACCCTTAGGTTTCTGCCATATATACTCAAAGACAAATATCGTACTTCATTTTACTTCACTTTTTCTTCAATAACAATTTGGTTAACTTTTAAATAATGCCTATTTACTTCATTATTTAGAAACAGTTTTATTATAGTTTTAAGATGCCATTTATATTTCCATTTTTTCTGGTTTAATTTCTATAAAACTATGTTTAAATTTTTGCAAATACTGTGCATTTTCAAAAAAATATTTATTTCGTTAAAAATACACTAAGACTTAATTTCTTTCCCCATCTCACATTTTCGTTACATTTTTTCCCCGTAATATGATCTTTTTTTCTTTTTTAAAACAAAATATTTTTAATATTTCAAACTTCTGAATCCTGTTCGTTATCACTTAAATTAATTGTTTGTATCATATACTGTCAATTTATTAAAATTTAAAAAAAAAAAACCTAGCGAGGCTTAAATGCATAAACAGGTCACACCACACACGACTAGACACACACAACACAACACACACACCGGTATATATATATATAATAGATATTATATATATTATATATATACTATTATATATATATATATATAGTATATATATAGATATATTATATATATATAATATATATATATATTATATAATATATATATATATATTATATATATATATATATAATGACATCACTGTTGTCCTTACGTTCAGTATAAGATTTACTCGACTGACTACTTGTAAGTAGTAATGACTTTCACTTTCCAGTTAACTGATTGATGTTCGAGGTTGACAACTATTCATTTCTATTTCATCTTTTATGAATTACGATCGATCGTAAAGTAAAAAGGTTTAAGAATATTAATAGCATCTCTCCGAATATATATATATATATATATATATATATAATAATATATATATATATATATTATATATAATATATATATTATATATTATTAATAAATATATATTAATAATATATATATATTATATATAATATATAGTATATATATAAAAGATATATATATAGTATAATTAATATATATATATAATATAATAATATATAAATATATATATATATCAATATATATATATATATATATTATATATATATATATATATATATGAGAGAGTACTTTGGTTCTAACTTAGAAGTAGATTGACGTTAGCAAATACCATACAATTGCTAAAACAACTTCGCCGCGAATGTATGTTTTAAATTATTTCTTTTGTTATGAGTAGCAGTAATTTAAAATCATTTAATATAATTATTATTATTATTACTGAATAGTTGTGCTAATGTAGTAAAAATTTTGATTATTATTATTATTATTATTATTTTATTATTATTATTATTATTATTAATTTATTATTATTATATATTTTATTATATTATATTATTATTATTATTATATTATATATCATTATTATTATTATATTAATTATGTATTATTATTATTTTCTATGATTTTTAGGGTTACGGACTAGTGATGGGACGATTAATCGTCATCGGCAAAAATCGGCATATTTTTTTTAAAATCGTCATCGGCAAATTTCGCCGATTATTTTGCCCGATTAATTGAACAAATATTAAGAATTTTTGAATAATATTAAAACTCAATAAACAATTTAATAATAATATATAATAATAATAATAATAATAATAATAATAATAATATATTATATATATATTAATATATAACTATATATATATATATATATATACTATATATATATATATAATATTATAATATATTATATATATTTATATATATATATATTATATTTAGATTATATATATATATATATATTATTATATATACCCATTTTGCTATTGGTATGTTATGACATTATAGTGCCTAATGGTTCGCCTTTTCGTTATAGCGTTCCTATCCACACTCGTCCTCCAGACAACATATCATATACACATACTTAATATCCACACCCCTACTTTTCTAGACAACAATCTTACCAGACATCCTATTCCCTTATATCCAATACGTTTAGGCGAGAAAAAATTTTGCCCACATCGTATGTCCTGCGTGTCGTTGAAGGCTACTAAGGGGGACGGTGGTAGTTACGTTGGCTGCCTACTACCACTTATTCTTTGCCAGGAATGCTAATGAATGCCTCGGAGAAGGTTGTGTGATCGCAGTAAGCGCACTTCTATTTCCTTCGGCGAAAATGTATACATGAATCGTATCTGATTTAAAATGAAATGTACAGAGGAATAAATGTTTGAGGAGAATGTTGAGGAGAAAGGTGATGGATGTGTTTAGAAAGGACAAATTTTATTTGCTCGCTGTGACTGAATACAAAGATGAAAGTCAAACGGTGGGAAAAATGACGTGAGTGCTCGTGTGGTTTATGTGTGGTGTGGAATGTGTTTGTGTTGCTGCTGAAAAGGGAATGAGAGAATGGAATAGAGGATTTTGCCACAAGTTCTTAATGACAGTGAGTGTGGCTAGAGAGCTATGGTAGATTTTTTGTGATACTTAGTGTCAAAACATTCAATTCAATACAATGAAATCACAATTAATGCTTAAAATCGCGTGTTCTGTATGATGAGTGTGTCTCTCTGTTGTGCAGAATTGTACTTAGGAAATACGACTTTGAAGGCTAACCAAACTAATTTAAGATTTAAGTCTTCGAATCATAGGTATGACGTTATCCACACACAAATTTTGTCTTTGTATCGTTCTGTCTATCTACTCCTTTGACATATCTTGATGGAAATAACCTTCCACACTTTCTCCACACATATACACATTCCTAATTATCCGAAACCCGATCTAGCTGTAATATATATAAGTGAGATATAAAGAAGAGAATGTAGCACACCATTTTTCTATTGCATCATTAAATTTCTAGCGATTATATCTATATTTAAATTGTTTGTGAAAATGATGCGATTTTCTATACGAGTCTTGACATATGGCAGATTTGATGGGTTGCCCAAAAAATTTGAACAACCAAGACAAAACTTTTCCAGGCAGAGCTTCTAATATCAGTCACTGGAATTATTGAAAATGGTGCAGTCCTTAGATATTGAAAACGGCGATATTACTAATGTTCACTTACTATGCGACTCATATCTGAGCACTACTACTACAAAGAGTGCAATCTTATTTATTTTTTCATTTTATCTCACTGCTTTCATCACTTCTATCTTCACTGAATCCATTGGAACGGGCAATGAAGCCACACTATTCCATATACACACATAATAAAACACAGTACGCTTCTCGTGGAAGCGTATCCATAGTAAACAATCGCGCCAATTCTGCTGTCGGTTTAGGTAACCCTCGTATTGAGTAGGAGTTTTTTAGTTACTTTTTCTTCCCAAAAAAAGTTCAGCCGCATTCGTATGCCTACACAGCCATATATTAGTCTTCGCATCTTGTCAATAGGAATATGAATAGCAAGAGCAGCTTTAAGTGAGGCAAGGTAACTACTCTTCAATCATTGTTCCAAGTAAGGAAAAGATTTATAACACAATCAAGATGTGCGTGAAGTACAAGTTATCATTTTCACATTTATGCTCCACACAACACGCTAAAGAAAACTAGATGGAAACTAGGCTCTCTAACCTAAATCAGTTGATTCTTCTCGTGTGAAAGATGCTGTGTACGTGTAAGAAGCATCACCTTTCTCATGATCATAACACACCACTATATCCGCGCTTTGTATGCACACCAAATCCTGGATTTAATTCATTAACTCAATGACCATTGCTAGTCTTGGGAGGTACGTGTGAACACTGTCAAACACGACACACACGAGATGATTACTTTCGGACAGCGTCGCCTGTCTGATTCCAAATCCTGGATGACTTCAAACACGCTTAGAACGTATTCTCTTGTTACGATTGATACCTTTCACAGTTTAACCCAAATATAAAAGCTACGTGAGACGCACGTTCACGTGTGTAGTATTCTTTATGGCTCCCGCGGCCTGCTACGTCACACTAGGCACGACCGCACAAAGATTTTTCAAATACACTTTCTCCCTTCGTCTCCAATTTCCATTGACGTTTCACATGCCGTCTACACGTTTTACAGTGATCATAATGCCGTAGAGTCCACGCAGACTTATCTTGTCTCCGAGTTTCATCCCAAAGTTATGCCAGATTATGTTGGATTTACAAAGGTTATAGGAGATAATAAAGATCTCTCTATCTAACTCATCGCCTGCAATACTTCTCCACACACGTAAAGGCAGATGTACTATGGGTATTGTCAACAGGTGTTGGTATCACAAAGAGCTGAATAAGTACGAACCAGTTTTAAGTGCTCTGCACTTTAAATTATGCACACACACACACTAGACAGGATATGAGTAAAAACAGCTCCCTTATCACCTAAAATATATACAAAATAAAACGATATTACTTTAGAGTGAAACTCATAGCAGCCATTAACAAAAGATACATCCCCCAGATACTAAATATAGAGAAGACGTAGGACACACCCCTGTATCTCAAGAACGTTAGTATGCACCCAACTTTAGGGAACAAATGACGTACAGTCGAGTATCTAGAACACTCAGGCACACCCATTGAGCCAACTTATAAGATCTCGAGTAAAGCAAACTATCGTGCAAATCGGTGCGTAAGAGACGGATGAATGGAAAAATAATAAGTTAGTGGCACTCCTTTTCTTATAACTAAGGATTATTCACTTGGTATTTCTTATTAATGAATAAATTCAATCACTTGAATTATTTGTAATATTATATGGTCTACTCCCGTGTGGATAACATTTATATTATTAGTTATATGTAATTTTGTGAGGTTATATCATCATTATTATGATTATGATCATTAGTTTTTTTACTTTATTTATTTATTTATTAATAGGATATGTTAATAGGATATAGTAAAAAATATTACATTGTTAAAAATTTACATTATAAGAGTCACACACACAAATGTATAATTGATATAGATGCATTGTACAAAAAACTAGGAGAGATATGATATAAATCGTACATCAATAACACTTATTACTGAATATAAGATAAAGATGTACACACAAGAAAGTATAATATGAAAGGGTATTATTACCTGTATTAAAATCATATTATATGAAAGAGGTTCTGTGACAAATTTTTTAGTTAAAAGTGTTGATTCTCTCGATGTTGTTTTTATTCTTTTAATGTGGGATATGATGAATAGTCTTATATATCAATATATTTCATAAATATATTCACTAGATTTTTACAGCTGAGGAATAAAATCACATATCAAAAGTATTAATGACACCGAGTATAATCGTCAATCAAATTCCTAGATATATTAAAATAGTGGGCTGATGTAATTTATAATTTAATAGATAAAACGATAAAGATTTTCTCATAGACCAAGAGAGGAAAACTAGCACGAATATGTGAAACCAGATAATTAAAGAAATCACAATGATAGATTATAGATAGGTATATGAGTATTGCAATACTACAGTCTCAGCTAAAAGAAATTCCTATTATCCCCTCCTCAGTTCCTGATAAGATTAAATGTAATATATAATAGATCTAGAGATAAGAAATTCAGATAGCCTCAATATATAATGCAAAGAAATCACCACCACTATTGATCATCTATGTAGAAAGTATTAATTTGAAAGATATTTCGCAGCTTTTTATCATACATAACATCTGTCATATATATTATTGCTCACTCTCTCTCACTCTCTTATAGAGTATAGTATAAAGCTAGATATAAGTAAGCAAGAGAAGGAGGCTAAGACTCTCCCAATTTAAGTTATTGGCGTAGTCTTTAGTTGTCGTAGCACTTCTATAAGTGATCTGTCTTTTGTCGATTACTGTGGTCTGTTTAGTTTAGTTCTATATATTATTTTATGTTTATTTATGTTTCGATATGGTCAGTTCCTAGCTTAAATAGTTCTGTCTAAGAGTGTTAGCTCCTGCTGTAGTTTTTCATTAAGGTATTTATGATATATATTCATTATATTATTCTAGTGTTTTTACTATTTAGGATATATTGAATATTCTATTCTCAAGTAATCTTATCTCTGAATATGTATAACAAAAGAGCTCTAATTATGGCGATTTGATCAGGAGATCTGAATCTTTTCAACTAAGAATGTATATTCTCTAAGAATAATGATGAGAGATTCGAAGTAAGGAGTTTATCATAGTACTCATATAGCATTCACCAAATTTGACAAAAGCTGCGAGATTAGCTTGCACCAGGTGACTGATTTGACGTATTTGAGCAGGAGATGGAACTCACAATAAGAAGCGCCTCCTTAATTTTTCTTAAAATGTAGGATTCGGCTACAATGTTGAGAGCCTCTCATAAGTCTCTATACCACTCGCAGTGGATGGCTCAAAAGTTATTATCTAAGTTATATGATACATAGATGATAAATATAGTGAGCGAGAGATAGGACCCGTGAAAGAATTAGCCTTTCAGTTGGAGAAATTAGGGCCAACACAATGATTCAGATCGAATAAGGGAGAATAGGCTAGTACAGCATTTAACATGAAAGTTGGTATGCTAGAGATGAAAGATTTGTCAGCAGGCAGGAACCAAGGAGGTTAGCTAGCACTTTATTCCATTTGTAATGAAAGCCATTTGCTTTTTTGTGCACTCTGTTCGAGAGTATCTCTCATGCAACTTTTTTATTTTATCTAAGATATCATAGATTTTTAAATGAAAAATTTAGTACAAGAAGGGTGCTATAATGAAAGAATCGAAGAATTTTATCCTAACACCCGACATAGCACTGTCATCTAGGTTTTGTCTACATGTTATTATGCCTAAGAGAATAAGCACGATCGAACCTTGGATTATATATATTTTTAAGAAATAAATATTTAAGTTTTTGAAGTCGGTAATGAAATTGAAGGAAAGAATTAAATTTATAAGCTGTAAAGAAATATATAAGCTAATACTCATATATAGTATATATATGATGTAGAGTCGAGTGCATCAATCTATCAGGTGCGTTGTTTGATGATTTTTTATGCTTCATGATATAATCGTTCCTATATTATATATATCACTCTTGCATTCACTCATTATTACTCACCATCAATCTGTGATAGTGAGCTCACAATATGCTTTAGTTATATCTACTTAATCCGCCATATATCTTAATTCTCACTATATTATTTTTATTCTACTTTTTATATTCATCATTTTTGTCTTGTGACACTCCTATCTGAATTACATATCAATTTCTATTAATTTAATTATATTATTTTAATTATTATATTTTATTAATTATTATACTTGAGTTACACTAATAGATAATAATATAATATTATTGGGTTAAGATATTATTATATTTTTATTCCACAATATGACTTTGTGATATATATATTATATAATATAATAAAAATATCTGTAATCCGTATATAGCCCGAATCTATACACACCACTTCCGCTTACCTATCACTCGCTGAAAAATATATTTCGTGACTTTGTAATAGGAGATTTGATACCACACACCCGACACCCCTATCACTGGTCACTACAGCATCTATAACATATATACCTACTTAACATATATAATACAAATTTGGTATTATATATTATATATATATATTATATATATATATATAATTATATATATTATATATATTAATATAATATCATATATATATTATATACCACAGCTATATATATATCAAATATATAATATATATATTAATATATATATATTATATATATATATACTAATATAGTATATATAATATATATATAATATTAATAATATATATATACCCTATATATATAGTATATATACTATATTAGAGAGAGATATATATATTTATATATAGAATATTATAATATGAAAGTAACATACTAGATAGCATATGATAGAATATATATAAATATATTAGAGACATATCTATATATATTATTATATATAATATATATATATATAAATATTATATAACTAATAAAATTTTTCCTCATGTATTAATGTTAACTCACTGCAAATTTATGCCTACGAATACGGTCACAAAGAATAGAAGTAAGAGGCAGCACAAGAGAAAGTCATACAATTTCTATTATACACAATAATAGCTCTCCAAATGATCATGGATCACAAGAGATATAAATCATCGAATATAATACAGGTACAAAATCTAAGAGGCATGAATATTTTAGACATACTATAATATCTGTCCATTTCTAGCACTAGCACGAAGTAGCAGTAACCTCAAGAAGATGTTAAATATACAAAAGGTCGAATTATCACACTTAATCACTAGTTATACGATACTCTTGTGTAGTTTGTTTTTCGTTTTGTACAAGCTAGTCTATTTCTGCACTTCTTAGTGTATCAACTTGTAAAAAACGAGATATATGTTAATTATTAAGTACTTAAGGTGATAGAATAAACAACCAAATATTATTAGTCAAGCACCTGCCCGTACCCAGACCGATGTTAAGCCTGTATAACTATTTAATGTATTTAATTATTTAATCGTATGTTTATGGTAGATTATAAACATACATTATATGTATATCTTCTATGGAGGGACCACGTTCTTTGGATCTTCAACACTAGTAGAGTATATATTAATTGCAAATTTAGTCATATTTTTGATATGTATTATTATATGAGTTTATGTTTGAGACAAGTAGATATAAAAAGAATCTTTATTATTATACCAATACTGAAGGTATATTAATATATATATAATATTGAACGTAGGAATTATATTCACATGACAACGCAAACCTCTGGTATTGCCCTTTGGATTGGGGGAAACAGAATTAGTCCTTATACTCAACGATTAACAGTAATCTATCAGATATATTGAGAAACTTTTCCACTCTATTGACATAATTTATCCAGTGAGTAATGAATCTGAAGGTCTTGCGTAATTTTAATAGGTGGCGAAGTTGATAAATATTTTAAGTCAATGGGAATGCTCCAGATAGTCAATGATTCTGCTATCTGACTCTATCGAATGAGTGGATTTATTAGAAGAGAGAAATAATTATCACGACAACCGACTGGAGCTTTGCTCAATAGATGATGAGAGAGAGTGTTAGTAAGTGGGCGAATAAAAATAGTTTGTAGTTGATCAGTGGAAAACCCGTATTGAGAAGTTTGAAATATTCGCTATGGTCGGTTAAACTTCAACTTTTATGAGTAAATTATAATACAGATAAATACTGTCCTACATAAACATGCAATTACTTTATTTGATGTACCGCAAGCAGTTAAGCAGATGAGTGAGATTCGAACCATTCGATCTAGCAGGAGGAGTGAGATATATAGTCCCACTCACACTGAGGAAAAGACTCGCTTTAGGCCACTGAGCCCACCAAAAAAAATATATTAATATTATATATATAATATATACTAAATATATTACTTATAGTATTACTATATATATAGTTATAATATACTATAGGGTGCACTAATATGCAAAGAGGAATATATATGGAACTAATTAAGTATATATATATTAGTAGTGTATGGTCAATAGTATAAGTATATATAATTGTGACACTCATTATGAAAGTAATGTAGATTAATATATATAGGTAGTCATAAGTATATACTATATATATATATATAGAATGATATATATATGAATAATCGGTAAAATATATATATATATAGGTAATAACTCTTATCACGTTTCATGGTAGTCGCACATAGGTCGAATATCACACACTTTTTATTGTTATTATTTCAATGTTAAATAAGTAAGTATGATTGATACTAGCGCCAAAGTAATTAAGACTGTGAAACGGGAAATTATACAAAATATGAAACTATTAAAAATTAATTGAGTAAGATGAGATCCTATATAACGTCATTCAAATGAGAAAGAAAACATTTATATGAATTGCTACGATGTTAAAGAATCCAAGGTTGCGTATCAAAATAATGTTTTGTAAAATACGTTCCGTATTGGTTTGTTTTCATATATAGATCTTAATATTTAACAAAACACTATCATAACCATGAACTTGAGCAGTAAAAACGCAACTAACCTATATGGATCCCGATGCAGTTAAACACCAACTAAATGATCGACGAGTAACGGCTTAATTTTAAACCTTTGACAACCACTTACATGGATATCAACTATGAATGATATTGACACTGATCTTAGGTTTTCGTTGTAGAATTGTGCGAACGTAGGCGAAAATATCCATCTAGCTGGCTCAGGTCTGGGCTGAGACCACGTAAATTTTTCAAGAATGGCATATACAAAGAATTATTCAATAAAATAGACCCTATCATAATCATATTAAATATGGATATCTTTACACCATGACCAACAAAACCTAAAACAAAGCAGCGGCGACTTTATAATATACTAACACACATGACCAAACATATTTCAGTCGAATCTGTTGACGAGTATGATCACAATGAGATAAAATAACAATCCATATTATAAGAAACAAAAAAAACAATAACTATACTAACACACACAATTATACAGATAGTAAGCGAAATTAAAGAAAAATCTACATTTAATAATAATAACCTTTGAAAGGAAAGAATGATATATAAAAAATTACTAGATAATTACTATTTTACAAAATGATTAGAATATTTAATTCATTATATTTAATTTTACTTGAATATTGATAATTATATTATAGTATATCTAAGAAATTAATATATCTATTATTTATTACTATAATTAATTATTATAGATATATATTATTACATTTATATATAATTATAACTATTATTTATATTATAGTATATATAAAATATATATAGATGATTATATATAATTATTCTATTATATATATATTATGATCAATCTAATATATATTAATATATAAGATTATATATAATAATACATATATAAATAATAATCATCATAATATTTAAGCCAAAATTAATATAAAAAGAAATACTGATATTATATATTAAAATCTTTATAAATATGTATTGGACTACGTAAGAAATACACTAGTATGATATACTTAGGTTATCAATAATTATATTGCATAATTAATCATTAATTATAGCTATTTATCATAACTTGTACGAGAGTATAAGTAAATGATATGTCACATAATTAATAGTGACAGGTGAGAAAAGTCACAAATTCACATTTTTATATCCTTACTGAAAAAGATATAAAGATATAAGTGAAATTTAGGTAAATTTCAATAATTATATATAAGCGGATCTATATTATTTCACGCTATATCATTCTATCAGTCACACGCTTCATTACCTCCAGTAAGCATATAATATGCCTCCATATAATTTATATTAAGTATACTTATATATAATATATTCATATAAATAAATATAATATATATATAATAATATAATATTATATATAGAATATTCGAATACTATAGCGGTCCACTGACGAGATTGCTCAATAATAAAGTATTAAGTATTATAGTGTTCAGGTGTACTGATAACTTGAATTATATATTCTAAATTGGTATATGTTATTATATTATTAAAAGTACTCTGAGTAATACTCAATCAGTGAAAATTTTCACAAGTACTTAGCATATATATAGAATGTTTAATAAATTTAATAGGTATATACTAGTCACTTTCCCTCTTTAGGCTAGCATTCAATCCGCACGTACCTGAGTATTGCATGCTTCCATTACATTGAGAAATTATGGCACTAAATCACTCTAATTGAGCCGACACACCTGAATGGAAGACTCAGACTCTGCAAGCTATCCGTTGTTGTCAGGATCCTGTATTATTATTATACTGATACTGAATTATTATTTATGTGAGCTTTCTATAGCGAGTACTGAATTCGTCGTGAGCGTGAGTGATCCGCGACGTAGTGCCGACTAATTTACTAGCGTTACCATATACAATAATATATATAATCAAGTACGACTATAATCATCACACCAAGCTAAGAGCATATTATAACTCTCATAATGAATAATAGTCGATCCACATAATGATGGAGCCAAGCTAGACAGCGAGCTTACCTCACCACTCGTGAGTGTGTGATGCCTCTCTACCTCAATGCCTCAACACAAATAGTCTCTAGCGTCACTAACTGCGCTCAACCACTCTCCCAAGCGCTTATTCATAAGAACACGAGCGCGGTGATTATCACGGTTATTAGCCCTCCACTTTCCTCGAGATCAATCCTACTCCGACTTCTCCTATAAATATATATTATAATATATATTAATATATATTATATATAAAAATAAATATATATATATATATATATAATAATATATTATATAATTATATATATTATTAATTATATTATATTAATATAATATATATATATTAATTAATATATTTAATAATATATACTAAAATAATATATTAATATATTATATATATATTATATAATATATATATATATAATTAAATATTAATATTAATAATATACTATGCGTAAGTATATAATTTCATACTTGAAATGATTTGATTGACTTCCAAGCCCGTCATGCGTGCCACACGAAGTACTATATGGCGATAAACCACTAGGGAAAAAAATGTGGTCCATAGAGTAGGTGCAGTATCAAATCTGCGGAAAGCGTTTAACCGTTTTAAAAATCATAGAGACCTTGGAGAGAGTCAGGAGGAGTTAAATTCCACAAAGTCTAGAGTTAGTGAACGTAAAAAGCATAACAGTCGCTTGTTAACGAGGTACTGGAAATGACCATTATTTCCACCCAATTGATGTTTCCAGACACATATGAAGAATGAGTCCGGGAGTGGAGCACAGTCTGGGGCCTCTCACCCATTTATTATATTTTGAATTATGTGATAGTGATACTGCCATATAATATAATATATAATATATAAGAACAGTCTAACGCTCCAACACTTCCTTACTGACATATATTAGAATTAGATCTCGAGAGTGTCAACTCGAGAGAAAATGGTGAGTATATCTCTCATGAATGCTCGTGGAAATGAAAAAGAGTTATCTGAGGCTGCGAAGGAAAAAGAACATCGCACATTTAATACCTGCTCTAAGCGTGTATATCTCTTTTTCTTCTCTAGTTTTTTATGTTTTTTTTCACACTGATCTCACCCTAACTTATTCTTCCGCGATCTATTCTGTTCGTAGTACACGTTCTCAAGCACTCTCTCTCTCACGGTTTTGACACCTCTCTTTCGCAGTGTCCATTGTGATGTTTTATTTTGACTTCATGCACTTGTAGCACTCGTCCGTAACGCCAGAGTGCACTCTGATTACGTTCGATATCTTCTGAGATTTATATCTCTTTTCTTTATTTTTACGGGTTAAATACTCAATTAAACGAAAAAAAAATGTGTTGTTTTTATTTTTTGGAAGATGTTTGACAAAGGGATTTTGATGTTAGTGGTGGTCAGATTGAAATGGTAAGTAACCCATCGTTAACATGATTAACGTCCCCGTGGAGCCGCGCATTAAGGGGGTGGGCCCCACCCCTAAAAAATCGAAGTGTTCGTTATTGGCTGAATTTGGAGAGAGGATCAGAGTGTAATTTCTAGAAAGAGTTGGTATTGGAATCTGAGGAGTTGGCTCCGGCAACGGTGCCGGCACCGGTGCTGAGTTAATAAACATTCGTTATATGGGTAATATTGGTTTCCTTATATAAGTTCGAACCGAATAGACCGATATGATGGTTATAAGTCCGCATAGGATGTCTAGGAACCCCCATTGATAGGTCCTGACCTGAAAAAAAGACAGAGTGCAAACAAGAGTTCGAATGAGAATGAACAAGGAATGAAGGAACAGCAATAAGGAGGGAAAGAATGAAGAAGAGTCTGACTCAGGGAGTAGGAGTCTGCAGACTCACCGTGCTGGCATCCGGTGCGGTTTGCCCATCGAGTTATAAATATTGGGATATTTTATTATTTTTATTTATTAAGAAATACAATTACCTTCATAGACTAAATAGTAAACAATCATTTAACTTTAACTC
>JABUQX010034516.1:50000-53734 GCA_015478945.1 Trachelipus rathkii | reverse complement strand
CTCTAACTCTATCTATCTCTCTCCTCTCTTCTCTCTCTCTCTCTCTCCTTCCTCTCTCTCTATTTCATCCTCTCTCTCTCACTCTCTCTCTCTCTTCTCTCTTCTACTCTCTCTCCTCTCCTCTCTCTCTCTCTCTCTCTCTCTCTCCTCTCTCTTCTCTCTCTCTCTTTACTCTCTCTCTCTCTCTCTCTCTCTCTCTCTCTCTCTCTCTCTCTCTCTCTCTCACTCCACTCCCTCTCTCCCTCCCTCTCTCTCTCTCTCTATAATATATTAATATATCAATATATATATATATATATATATTATATTATATATAATATATATATATATAATATACTATATATAATATATATATATGGTAAATGGCAAGGCATAGATAATTACACAACTTATTGGGAAAAATATGAAGAAGGCCAAGTTTTATCCCCCATATCCTGATAGCAGGCGATTGGAAAATGTACAAGTCTAAGGAAGCTCGGAAAACAGAAAAAAGAGAAAAGGTTCCATGCTTTTTATGTATATATACATATATATAATATATATATATATATATCATATATATATTATATATATAATAGTATTATATAATATATATATATATATATAGTTATATATAGTATATATATATATATATATATTATACTATTATATATATATATATATATACTATTATTATATATTGCCCTTTATTAAACCGATGGATCAATAAAAAAAAAAAATAGAATATATGATTGGTTGGTAATTGCTATCTGAAATTATTTCATTTAGGGATATTTTACGAATTTTCTCAATTTTCCCATTATATAAAAAAGATATGTAATAAAGTTTAATCTATAGTACGGTAATGTCTATAGTTATATTTACATTATATACGTATACAGCTTACTGGACACATATGTTTGTAGTGTAAGAGAAGTATGTGGATGTGCTAAAGTAGGAAGTAAGAATGTTAACAGTGAGTGGTGGATGAAGAGGTGAAGCAAGCGGATAAAAGTAAAAAAGAGGTGTGGTTGAATGTTCTAAAAGCAGATGACGAGATTTCAAAAGAAGGTGTTTATAATTATATAAGGAGGAAAAAAAAAAGGAAGACTAAAGGTTGCATATGTAGAAGGGAAAATAAAGAGGTAAAATGAACAGTTTGGAAGCAGGAAGAATGGAGACTTTAAAGGGAATAGGAAGTTTTTCTGGAAGGAAGCGCGAAAGGTTAAGAATGAGAATAAGGGGAATCTGTATAGATTAATGAATAGGGATGGTGCTTTCTTAACTGATAAAATGAATGGGGGGGGGAGTGTGGAAAAGAACAATCAAAATACATGTGGTGCAGTTAATAAAAAGAAGCGTGATAGGGATTTCATGTGTGATGGGTTTGATGGTGCAATATGAAATAGGCATTTTGAGGATGAGATATTTAGTAGGGAGGAGTAATGGGTAGGGTAATAAAGTTGAAGAATTGTATATCTGCAGGTATCGATGGAATTACTGGTGGAATGATTAAGAATGGAAGAGAGATGTGATTGAATGGACTTGGAAGTTGTGAAACAAAGTGTTTATGGATGGGGGGTATAGTTCAGAGAGACTGGAGGATAGCAATAATAGCACTCTTATATAAGGGTAATGGGGATAAGGGAAACTGTAGGAACTATGAGGGAACTAGTTTATTGAGGTTGTAAGGAAGATATATGCTGGTATTTTGGTTAAAAGAGGTGGTAGAAGATGTGTGCATCAAATATTTACATTAAAACAAATGAGTGAGAAAATTAGAGAGACGAAGAATAAATTGTATTTAGGTTTTATGGAATTGTAACAGGCGTATGACATGATTAATAGGGAAGCCCTATGACAGGTGTTAGTGATATATGTGTTGGTGGAGGCTTCTGAATGGAGATTAAATGTATGGATGACGATAAGTGGAGCGTGATGTTTGTAAGAATAAATGGTCGAATAATGATTTGGTTTAATATTATAGAGGAAGTGACGGCAGGAATGTGTTAAGGTCTTTCTTGGTTATTTAACTTTTGTATATGGATGGCGTTTATGAAATAATTAGAAGAGGGGGTGGCAGGGGATAGTGCTAGAATGATGGAGGATGAAAGAGAGTGGAGGGCGTTCTGCTGTATAATATGCGGATGATTGGATTTGTGTGAGTGAATCTGAAGAGAGTTTAGAGGATTGGTAGAAAGATTTGGCAGGGTGTTGTAAAAGGAGGGGTTTGACAGTAAACGTAGAAGATAAGAGTAAGGTGATGGTATTGAGTGAGGAGTGTCCGCGGTTTCTGTAAATCATGTTAGCATTAGTGGAACTGAGATATCAAGTACGCTTAGTTCCTTAAATATTAAGATATATATTGGATGAAAAGGGAACAGATGATGCAGAGTGTAGTAGAAAAGTTGTGAATGGTAAGATGGTGGCTTGCACATTAAATCCTTGATGGATGTGAAGGAACAAAGTCTTGAGTGCGCTAGTTTTGCGTGATGGTAAGTTGTTACCTTTGTTAATGTATTAATAGTGAAACTATGGGATGGAATAAGACAGTATAGATCTAACGGTACAAAGTGTTTTTGTGTTAGGTGTGAGAGAATTTGATAAAATGCAGGAATGAAACTCATTAGCCGGAATTGTGTGGTGTGAAGAAAGGCGTAAATGAGAGAGAATAAACGAGAGTACATTAAGATGGTGAACTGAGTGTATAGTAAGGTAATTGTGCGGGATCGACCGGCAGGAGACGAAGAAAATATGGATTGAGTCAGTAAGAGAATGCCTGAAGGAGAGGAACGGAATCTGCAGAGGGGAGAAAAAATATTGCATTACATGAGTGGAATTACGGCGGGTTTATGTGACGGCGAGTGGAGATGATTGTAGGCTTATGCCCCTAGGATGAACCCACATTGGACGAGTATACCACGGTGAGGGCCGTTCGCATTCTCACCTAAACCTTTAGGATGGATTTTTCTGACTGTGACGAGCTCTTTATCTTAAGGATATAAAGGAAACGGTAAGGAGTGATTTCTTTTCGTCATGTTCTTCTGCTTACTATTTCTGTTCCGGTGTATGCTACGCACATCACCCCCAATCGGGGGATAGGAGGTAGATGATAATATATATATATATATATATATATATATATATATATATTATATATTATATATATATATTTATAATATATATATAATATATATATAATAATAATATATATATATATCAATTAAATACTAACATCAGTACCGGAAAGTGACAAAAATAGTTGCCAAATTTTTTAAATTTTTAAAATTTTTGAATTTTTTTTTCATCATTTCAATCAAAAAAGCACAAAAGCCAATTTGATATTAACTCACTCTGTTAGATAGATATAATTATAAAACTTTTGAATTATTACAAGTGGTCTCGTCCTTTCAGAAAACTACCTTGAAATATGAAACTCAATTTAAAAAAAAAAGGGAGAACGGTTTCATATGCAATATTTATATGAAGATTTTTTGAATAATTGAAAAAGGGGAAAAAAGAAAAATTCTTTTCCACAAAGCCAAAAAAAAAAAAAAAAAAAAAAAAAAAAAAAAAAATTTAAAAAGAATTTTGATATTTTTTATTTGTATTTTCCGTTTTTCATGGCTGCTTATTATTTCTCTATTATTTTTCTAAATCTTTATAAATGAATTCTATTTTACTTATTACATAGCGTGAAGTACGTTTATATATATATATAAATTATATATATATATATATATATTAATAAAATA
>JABUQX010034516.1:42500-45000 GCA_015478945.1 Trachelipus rathkii | reverse complement strand
ATATATATATATATATATATATATATATATATATATATATATATATATTATATAATATATTATATAATGATTTCGTTTCGAAGTCAACTTTAAGATGCCGGTATCAAGTTCTACCTCGATGCCTTTTAAAGTAGCGATCCGTGGCAATTGTTAATTCTCGGAGTCAAAAAAAATAGTTCCTTTATTCTCTAGGGCTAGGCAACTTTGGATGTGCCTGACGAGTTCAGTAATCAGCATTTTGTTTTAAATAAATCCCCTTTTTAAATTGTATATGCAAGAAATAATAATAATATTAATTTAATAACATAATTATAATAATTACCTAATTAATAATTATTTTATGCTAACTTGATCATCTCTTATATCGACTAATTTAATTCATAATCCATTTATATAATTATTGACTCAACTTGAGAGTCGGGGAGAAAACGCGTTTGACTCAAATTCCTTCTCGGCGACGATATAGGTTGCCTCTGCCTCAGATCAGTTGCTATATTTTCATGTTATTAATAATAAAGATTGTGTGTGGAGTTCTATTTGGTAATAATACGCTTTTCATATTATTTTTATTACTGATTTTGTGTTTATAATAAAATTAAGCTGTTAGTTTTGTAAATACGGGAATATTGGAATCGTATTCGATTTAAGTTTCATTAAAAATTATTAAATTCTTTTTCGAGTGTTGTAGGCGCCTATTGAAATTCAAATGTTAGAAAATGTGCAATACAGAGAATGATTCGTATATGAATCTATTCATTCTCTTGCATTTTCGCTAGTATATATATATATATATATATATATATATATATATAATATATATATATATAATATTATATATATATATATATACTATATATATATATATTATATATATAATATATATATATAAATATATATATAATATATATATATAGATATATACTATATATAATTATATATATATATATAATATATATTATATATATTATATTATATATATAATATAATATATATATTATATATATATATAATATATATATATATATATAGTATATATATATATATTAGTGATGGGACGATTAATCGGAATCGAATCGAATCGGGAGAAATTGGCCGTTTTTAGGAATCGGAAAAATCGGAATACGGAATCGGCAAAAATCTGTACCGATTCTTTTGACGAATTCTTCGGTATACATCTGAAAAAAAAAATTTATTTCAATCTTTATATTTCAAAGACAATATTTTGAAGTCTGCCGTATTGATTTTTTATTAATTTTAGTTCTTCCTTAATTCTATTTAATTAAAGAAAAATGGATTGAGCGGCGCATCTTTACTAGAGCCTAAGATATCATGTTAGGATTTTCAGAGTTATGGTGAGGCAGACATTTGGCAATGTTTCCGTTAGTCATGTTATGTAATATGGTTTGATAATTATATACCCGTGAACTCGTAAATTGTGAGCAGTGAAATATTTGCCTTTAGGCTTGTATAAATAATTGGAGCTATTGGAATATAAAATCTATTCTTTTCGAGTTTCACCCTTTTAAACGTAATCTCACACAGCATCTCAATATAAGCGATTGTCTTTCAAAATTTTTATGGAAAGAATTCAATGATTCCTGCTAATAAAATTTATGTTATAGTAAGGGATTACGCCACTAATTATGGCGCAGGATTACACAAGCAGGATTCAGGTATTACCTCATGCTTTTTACACATTTGTGACAAAATATTGAACAAAGAGCGAGAAAAAAATATATCCATATGCAAACAATTCGTAGGTCATTTTAATCACTCGCCTCAAGCATATTGCCAAGTATGAAGAATATCAAACTAGATTAAATTTACCACAGCACAGATTTATTCAGGATTTTAAAAACCAGATGTAATAGCCAGTATCATATGCTTTTCAAAAAATTTTTGAACAAAAGACGGCTCTCATTTTCATATTGCAGTGATCATTCAAAAACTGCATTGCTAAGAAACAACGGAAAGTTCTCGAAAAATTGCTAAAATACTTAAAAAATTTTGTTGATTGTACAAAATTTATTTGAGCCACAAGGAATTCAATGGCATCGGCAATAATCCCAAATATAAAAGTGATTTGCAGTTTTTTGAAAAGATCAGAGGACTATTTGAGGACTTGGGTCTACAGGTATCAGCATGGAAAATTCAGTAAAAAATAGAGATTCAAGCATTTACTTACTGATAAGAATCTTGTGCTTGCTACCTATCTTGATTCACGCTTTAAAACTACATTCTGAGGATCAATATAACAATCTATACTGGACTATATTCTTAATGAATGTATGTGCGAAGATATATGTTGTATAAGAAAGGAAAACAGTTTCCACTACTTGAAACCAATCACAGTTTCCACTACTTAAACCAATCTTCAGATTCTTTTCATTTATATCAACAGAATAGGGCGAAAAAAGTGATACTGAAGATAATAGTTTTAACCAGTTTTGAAGGCTATTTTTCGGAATTTAAAGAGAATAAGACTTTAAAAAAAGCAAAA
>JABUQX010034516.1:17500-40000 GCA_015478945.1 Trachelipus rathkii | reverse complement strand
ATTATATATATATAATACTACAATATATATAAAGGGACCCACACAAACTTGAAAAGATCTCAGTACCACAACAACCCCACAGCACACAACTCCCACCCCCAACCAACAGCATCATCCGACAACAAACAACAAAACATACCCACCCAAACCCACACCACAACAAAACACACCACAACCACCCACCCCACCACAATCAACCACCACACACCACAAACACCCCCAACCACCACAACCACAACCAACAACACCCCCACCCCCACACGACCAACAAACCACCACGCCCACAGCCACCAACCACCCCACAAAACTACACCACACACACACAACACTAAACCAACCCCCCACCAGACCATCCAAACACAAATACCCCCAAACTCACCCACCACCCAAACACCACACAAACACACCCACAACACAAAAACAAAAACCACCACACCAACCCCCACCCTACCAACCCAGAACCCAAAAAACAACAAACTCAAAACACCGCCACGCCCACCCACACACCACACACACTAGACCAAAACAAAACAAATAAAACCGAGTCAGACCAAATATATATATATATATTATATATATACTATATAATAGAGAGAGAAGAGAGAGAGAGAGACAGATTATAATTATATATATATAATATATATATATATATACTATATATATATATATATATATATATATAGATATATAATATATATATATATATATATATATATTATATAATTTATATATATAGAGAGAGAGAGAGAGAGAAGAGAGAGAGAGAGAGTTAATTGCCTCGACGCAACAATCTCGCAAAACTTGACTCAACAACCTCGCAAAACTTCTACCTCGGTAGTTACCGATCAAAATCTACAAATATGCCATATATATATATATATATATATATATATATATATATATATATATATATTATATACTATATAATTATATATATATATATATATATATATAAATATTTATATTATATTTTATATATTAATTATATATATATAATCCATTTATAATTTATATATATATATATAAAAAAATAGATATATATAATATATGTATATGCTATATATATAGACATATATAGAAATATATTCTTATGAGATAATTTGAAAAGCAGTGAAAAAAATGAGAATTTCTTTTTGTTTTTATTTTTTTTTCCTCCAATGTGAATTTTTATGCAAAATTTTAGGCAAACAACGACACCAAAAATTTAAATCATTTATATTTTCTTCGTCGGCTGCACAAGAGAATAATATTTTAATATGGTTTTAAAGAGAAACTGTCGGGTGTAGTTTTGTATGTAGCTTTTTTGGCTCACTTCTCTGTAATTACAGGTGGATATAGACCATTCAGATAATTGATCAACATTTCGCTTCGTTCGTTTCTTTAATGTGGAAAAACCTTGGCGAATATGTAAATAGTAATATTAAAATTTATAGAAAGATTTTTATTTAAAAAGTTTAAATTGAAATGACTGCTTGTAGCCTTGAAGTAGAATAATATTCTTATATTTTAAGCTTTAAAGTTTAAAATACAGAATGGAAATTTTACATGAAATTGCCTCCCCCGCCCCTCCCAGTTGTTCCCTGAAATATAATAATAATATTCTTAGAATTTCAGATATGCCTCAGAAAATGTTGAAAATTGAATCCTATTTTATTATACAAACACTTCTACAGCAACTTAGTACTTTTTTTAAATTCACCCTACACCCTTCAAAGGGGGAAGGAACTTCTCTAGGTAGTCGCTACCTAGGATCCAAACGAATGCTCGAACCCATGCCCTATGTTTCGCAACTCTGTCGCTCTACCATTGAGCCACGATGGTTTATGTAATTTGTCCTTCTTTATGCAAATCGCACGTTCCTTATGAAAATTTACTTTTAAGACATTTCGCAAATAACATCAAAATCTTATCAGTTATCAAGTTGTCAAGTGTTCCATAAAGCAAACATATGAACAGATATTTATCTAACTTCTGACTTTTCTATTCATCTTCATACTAGTAATAACTTTCATATACTTAGAAAATAAAACAAATTAATTATTTAAATTAGGCCTTGTAACTTTCAACCTTTCTCTAAGTGGAATGTTTTTTCCATAGACAATTTCCGAAGTAGTTACTAATGCGCGCGCGCGCGTGCGTGTGTGTGTGTGTGTGTGTGTGTGTGTGTGTGTGTGTGTGTGTGTGTGTGTGTGTGTGTGTGTGTGTGTGTGTTTAGTGTTAAGCGCTATTCAGTAAAAAGAAATATTTTTAGTAAATCCCAAACGTATAATTTCTTTAATTTTAATAAGAACGTTTCGTGAACGTAACTGTTCACTTTATTCAAATATAAGAATTATACCTTTGGGGTTTTTAAATATTACATCGGACACGTTTATCGTGTTGTTTTAAAACATTAAAATATGTCTACAATAACTTGAATCAAAAAGTTGAATTAACTATTTTCTAAACTATTAAACCAATGATTGGTGGTTTGTCATAAATTAAAATGATTTTGTTGATGTTAAGAAAATTCAGCCAATAAAACAATTAATTATTATCTCCGAAACCCTTATTATAAATTTGCATTTTATTAATGACCACCAATATTTTAAATATTTTTTTTTTACCGTCTATAAATTCTTACACATTCACGGAGTATATTCCTATTATTATTTTACATTCACTAAGAGCATCAGTTCTTATAACTATAAACTAACGAAAAAATGTATTATACACTATAACATATCTTTTATGTTAGCGTCAATGAAGGCTAGAAATTAACAGTAATAAGATTTCTGTATTACTGATTTTTCATATTGTAATTATATCCACAGAGTGATTTATTTTCCATCCAACAGTTAATATTTACACTATTTTAATTGAAATTTAATTAGCATTATATTGAAAATATATTTATATATTTATTATTAATGATGTCTTCTTCATAAAAAATGGTAAATCTTCTGAAAGGTGGAATTATAGTTATAAACCAGTATAAGAGATGGGTATACACTACTCGAACGTATTTTTGATTATGATTATACCGCAACTTCGTACTCAATCCGATAGATTTTTAGTATCACGATATCTTTTGTGTTGGTAGGCAATCTTCTTTTCTCTGCTTCCGACCCTTGCCAAGTCGCTGACGTGGTTTACCACTGCTATCATAATCCTTTCCTCATTTGCGCGAGATCTCATGTAGTCAAGGGCGAGGAGGCCAAGAGTTGCCAAAATATCTGTTTTCTTGCTTGCTTCCGCAGCTTCCAGGAATTGAATCTTTTCTTGATATAATAGGCCTCAATTTCTTAGGAGGTCGCTAAGAAGTGGATGGGAGTGTAGAGGAGCGTAGATTGAAAAGTGATCTCTTCTCACCAGTCTTTCCACCCCGTTCTAGACGATTTATATTCTTCGGTAAGTCTTGTTACCACAATATAATTTTGCCTATGAGTTTACTTTTTACCACTCTCTAATATGATTTGGGAATATAAATTTTTTTATTAGTTTAAAAATTATAATTATCTGAGCTATATATTTGGCAATTCACTTAATGAGAGATTCCGAAGAGTAACAAGTATTATTCTGTCAAAGACGATGGAGATATATTATTTGCTTATTATCTCATAAAAAATTAATCATATTAATCATACAGATTATTCTCAATCATATTCTATAAACATTTTAAATTTATTCAAATGCTTATTTTTTTTTATTATTTAATTATTATCAATTATAATTATTAAATAATGTCTCTGAGATTAATATAAAATATATTTATTTATTTTCACTGTAAGCTAGATAGTTAGCCATGATCAGATTTACCATATTAATTTGTGAGCGTTATAGGCTTTCACGACTTGTATCTACAAGCGTCTTTATCGAGCGCGTTTTTTTACTAGTGAGCTCCGCCAATTAAGGTAGGGCTTAATCATTTATTGGTATAGTACATTATTCATATAGATACGTACGTTTTACCTATTAGTGTGAGGTGGGCGCCCCCGGGGTAACCTATAATTTCCATATGTAGGTCGTCGAGCTCAATATACACACATTACACTCACAACACACCTCAACATCACCTCACGAGCTAACTAATAATGCCATGTTGCGGCGGCGTAGACTCGCGCGCACATATTAGGGTTTATACCTATCACTTATACCGTGCCACGAGTACTAATACTTAACTTACTGAAGCTAATATATTATATTCATTAGAGCTACTTAGAGAACATACCCCTACCCCCTTTGGCTCGCGTTCAAGTATATACATATATATACTTTAGGTAGAAGTGATATTTAAGTTAACATACTTATGGAAAGTGTACTTATAATCGCGTACTTCTGTTTATCCTGAGTGAGTGAGGTTCCCTATGACTGACTATTATATATCCGGTGTCCCTTTTCGAGGGGACCTAGGAGCGGGTTTAGCTACCTGCACCGTTTGGCTCTACATTCTCACTATACTAGTCAATCGACCGCTACCGCCTGCCTGAACTTGACTCGCTCTATCTATATCTCAGAAATCATCTACGATACGTAGTAGTATACCATCATAACTTATCGCTATCGCATAGCTGACCTCATATAACAATAATAATTATCATTATATCTGGGATACATTGAGCTGAGTTTTGTCGGCGCCTGATACGAACTCTCTATTCGCAGAGTTTAAGACTTCGGCATCTTTAAGCCAGTTTGTGCTAAGCCTAGTGAGATAATAATAGGAATTTAATTTTGTAGTCATCTCAGACTCTCGCGTGGGTAATATTAATTAAATAATGTTGTAAGATATTCGTACGTGGCGTAATTAAATATATAAATGTTATTGAAGAGAGCTCCGAGTCAAATAAAATAATAATTAAATAATAATTATAAATATAATTAAATAATTAAATAATTAAAATATAATTAATAATAATTAATAATAATAAATAATAATTAAATAATTAATATTAATAATAATAATAATAATTATAATAATATATATATTATATATACAGAATTAATATATATAACCCATGTTATAAAAACTGGTTAATTATAATGTTTATTAATATATGAAAGCGCATTAAAATATATAAATATTTAAAATAAATATAAAATTTAGATAAGATTATCATAATGTATAATTGATATAATTAACTTATATATATAAATTAGTCACTTTATATATTAATGTTAATTATATGATCTTTCTGCCGTCTTTCAGGCGTCTTTCTATTTCTCTCAATTAGGACGCATGGGCCGGCCTGCCGACGAAGATTTACTAAAAGTTCTATCGTTTCTAATAATTCAAAGAGATGCATATTTACATCAATAACATGCACTATATAAGTTTTTCTTACAATAAGTTCTCATCAGTCATGTAAGGGATAACCTTCTTGGCCGGAGAACTAAATAGTTAATGCACAAGCTGAACAATAACTCTCCACAGTCCGCTATTTAGTACAAATCGCTACTAATTTCTAAAAGTATGTAATTAATATTATTTTTTTCGGTGTAGCTGCACGTTGATCGATACAATTAAGATATGTCGCTCAAATTACTGTCGTTAAAATAATTCTTGTTATCCTATTTCTTTCTATTATATACATATATATATTATTTATATGGTTATTATTTATTTATTTATGATATATATATATATCTATATAATAATATATATATATATTATATTTTAACCCATATTTTGATCTTGGACTATACTTGAGGATTTTAGATCACCATAAAATATGGTGGTATCCCGGAGGTTTGGTATAGAATATATAATATCCATTTGATGTTAAATGAAATTATAACTAAGAATACCTCCTAGTATCTATACCTTTAAATTTAATTAAAACAAACTCTTAGATAAACATTAACTATATATATTTATAAACGTCAGAGAAAGACTATCGATAGAGGAAAATTCGAGATAGGAATATATATAGATTGGTGTCTGTTGGGTATAACGTAGATAATCAGAAGCCAGCGTATCCAATTGGGCTATAAAGATAGGATTATTTAGTATTTTTGATAATTATTTTTTTTCTTAACTTTCAACAATAATAATTATATACAAATAAAATTAAATAAATCACAAACAATAATAATAATTAAATTAATATTGCCTTATTTAATGTATCTATTTATATGAAAGTTGCGATAAATAGCAGAGATACACTTATGATATAAATTTTTGAGCATTAATCACATGCTGCACAAAATATTACCCAACATATATATATTTTTTTATATTTATTTTTTAATTATTTATTTAATATATATTTTTTATTTGTTTTTTATTTATATATTTTTTTTGTAGCCAATTATAATTATGCGGATAATTTTCGCATTGCGGACTTAATAATATGCGGATGATTTTTAGTCATTTACCTCTAAACTGCATAACTCCGAAACTTATTTTCAATTATATAGACTATCGCAATTCTGTACAATTTTTTATGTGTATCACCGTATAGAATTGGCGGACTTTAAATATAATATTGCGGTTATAATGCCCCTAACTATACTCATAGTAGTTATAACATAATACACCATTGTTAGACTCAGATTACTTAGTAATTATAATATATCCAGATATAATGATGGATATTAAGGTTTAATATATCGGACCTCTAACTTATGGAGATAGAAATATTTTATATTGGACTATACCTCCTGGGACAAATTTTAAATGATAATATTATTTATTTAGTGGTCTCTCACGGACTTAAATCGATTATTAATTTATTTATATATATATTTTATTTATTAATTTTAATATTATATTTATATTATTATTATATTTAATTTATTATTATATTTAATTATATTATTTATTTATTATTTATTGATTTATATTATTATTATATTTATTTTAATTTTATTATACTATTATATTTATTAATATTATTTATCAACTTTTGTATTTAATATATATATGTAATGTAGGTTATTTTAGATTCACCTTTAAATTCCACGAATGGTATTTTTATTCCTCATTTAATTTTTCATATTTAAATTCTATTTTATAAATATAATTTTATTAATATTATTATTGATTATAAATTAATATTTACCCACTCATATATGGTATAGTTTATTTATTCTTTTATCTAGATGTATACTCTGATATATAATATATATATTCTGTATTAAAAATTATTTTTAAAAATAATGGTTATCAATTAATTAAATTACAATTACTAATTTATTAATTATTTACTAATTTATTTAAGTCCTCTCTATGATTATATAATTATTTCAATATAATTAAACATTGTAAAGTTTAATTATTATTATTATTATATATTATATATTTAATTATTATTAATTATATTTATTATTAATTATTATTATCTATTATTGTTATTTAATTATTATAATTATTATTATATATTTATTATATATAATTATTATATTATTATTTCTATTATATATTTATATAATTTTCCAGATTTTTACTCATTCTCAATTCATTATTAATACATTAATAATGATCATGAGGTAACAAATGTATATTATAGTAGGCTGGAGAAGAGTATAATGATGAAATTTGAAGAAAGAATACCATATATGGATGAAATAATATAATAGAAGCATGTAGGCGTCATATTGATCGCATTTGATATTTTAATATGAGATTATGTAATACGTGAGATTCATTGCTCACTATTATTAATTCTATATTCAATTGGTCTTATGTGATCTAATCTATAATATATTTTATTATATTAAATATTAATTAATATATTATTATTATTATTATTATTATTCATAATTAAATCACCAGAACTAGGGGACTTAAAATCTATCTTTTCACCTATATATTTAGAAAATCAACTACTCACCATATTATTTATTATCCAAATAATTACGTATAAAATTATGCATATCATATATTATTTACTTCTGGAATATAAATTCATCTATTTACATCTATCTCACCAATCAAGATCACATGTAAATGAAATCATATTATTATTTTTATCATCATTTTATGTAAAGTTATATATAATTTGAATAAAACAGTAGATAAGAATAATTTCACTCCGCAATCATAATGTATATAAATAAAAAATTAATTCATATAGTTGAATTACTATTTTATTAATGATATGTCGCATAATATTAGTTGAGTAATACTAATATAAATTACATTTGGACAATATATTTACCATTGGTCAAATATATTATATCAAATATTATATATATTGTTCATATATAAATTATATAGTATTATTATATAATGTCTTAATTACCGCTAATTATGATAAATTATTATGCTTTTTC
Organism: Trachelipus rathkii; assembly: GCA_015478945.1. Lineage (NCBI taxonomy): Eukaryota > Metazoa > Arthropoda > Malacostraca > Isopoda > Trachelipodidae > Trachelipus > Trachelipus rathkii. The sequence continues at coordinate 31,747 of JABUQX010034516.1, read as the reverse complement.
TCCTCATATTTATACATACTGGTTACATTGACATCGCGCACACATCAATATTTATATTAATATATATATATATTAATATATCATAATATATATTATATATATACATATATATAAAATATATCACTACTATAATATCAACAAAGCCCTTTAGGTAAGAATTAGAAATTCTGACTCAATTATGACAAATATATCACCATTTAATGGATACTGCCGTATACCCAACGCTGGATAATCGTTTCTAATCCTTATATTATGTATATGTATTGACGTAAATAATTACAGGGTAGAACCATTTTAATCCCCTGACTCCTAATAACTTAAAAAAATAACGTGGGTAATTAAATTATAATCCATCACACTTGCTGATAAGGCCCACCACATACCCTCTCTTCACCGAGCCTTCGATTTATTACATACTTTATATGCTTATAAGTTATCGTTTAGATAGACTCACACTCAACTTATTGTCTTGATAAAATAACCAGTAAACTAGTAATAATTTCACTCACTATTCCTAGGTGGTCACTCTACAGAATAGTCCGTGGAGATAGGTAGGGAAAATAGAGGTGTTCGTGGGACGTGGTTCAATTAACAAACACCAACGACGCTAGGAGAGATAGGGTTCAGCGGTTGCCGGTAGGAAACAGTGGTCAGCTACGTCGCTGAGATCAACTCACCCGAGTAACCGAGAAATACTCACGAGCCTAGTAAAGGGTAAAGCGAGTAATCCTGGACTATTAATATATACCGAATATAATATTAACCTATATATCCTGCTCGATTCAAATCTAGGTAATGTCACATTTTTTATTTTATCACTAAGCTTTATAAATAGGACTTTAAATAAAAGGTTTTTCCTAATGAAACAACGTATTAGAATCACACAATAAGCTTAAAGTTAAAACTCTAAAGCTTTATTTCGGTTATCTCACAGTGAATGTCTTATACTTATAGCCTGTGATTGATCCAATCTTATCTTCCAAACATACAGCTGACTAGATTTATCGTTATTATCTAATTATATATTCTTTAAATCTATATAATTTAAATAGAATCTACGAGAAGTATTTAGTCTTTAGAGAATGTGTTATATATATCATATAAATATATATATAAGGTCGTGTCATCTCTTCTTAACGTACTCACTGTATGCCGTCCTGCACATATACAGGCTCACATAACAAAGATATTATATTACAGTGGGTAATATACAAGATACCCAAGGAGTATGATGTTTCGTTATCATATTTATATAAGTAAAATTCTAATGGCTGTTGAATATTTCATCAGGATTTCATCACTCTACGAATATATATTCTACAGGCAAGCTGATATCTTATTTAATGAGTGTAGATAAGAATTACTTAGTATAATAGTAAACTAATACGTACTGAAGAATATTGGTCTATGAATAGGATTATACCAGTCATAATAAACAGTCACAATCTAGTTAAGATAAGCTAGATGTAAGTATACATAGACTCTACTGTTAGCTTTTTTCTACTATAATATTAACTAAATATCTTTCAGTAATGAAAATTTAGAATATGGCGGCTGTGTAGTGAAACGGGTGTATATGACCCTAAATTTTGGTACAATATGGTCTATATATATATATATAATATACCTAAGCAGATATAAATAAATATCTGTCATAAGAGGTTCGTAAGAATATATTATTATTTTATATGTGAGCATCTGAAGTAGGGCTGAGAAAAGTGTCTGAGACTAATTAAGGTCATAACTAGAGAGTAAAGAGCGTTTTACTCAACCTGAGTTTGAAGGCATGTAATCCTCGCAGCAATATTATAATCGCCTTTGTTTAAAAAAAAATGTAACATGGACGATCATAGAAACTTATTAATTAAACAGTTCTTTGGCTCCTATGACTGTGCAAAAAAAGACTGTTATGTCTCAGAAATCAGAGTTTAGAGAACAATTGTCTGAGATCATAGATTTTAACCATCGATGTCCGGCCTCTACCGACTAACGTGTTCGAGAGTATTAGTCAGAACCTTTTTTACACAATATTAGTTTTAGGTGCGGGGGACTGGTATATGAGAGGAACTGCCAAAAATATTTGGGGGACAACAATATAAGAATTGCCATACAATTTCGCAGAAGAATTGGAGCGTATTAAATCCTAAGTCTCATTTCTCATAGAGGATGACAAAGCGATAAGAATATAATATGTGCTAAAAGTTACTAATAGGTTAAAGTATTATATTGTAAAACTTTATTAGATGACGGGAATAATGTTATTATTACAGACTTTTTACTAAGTGTATGTATAAACATTAATAATGTATATATAATATCATATATTACGTAGCATTAATAGTGTGTATATATTTATAGGTATCTATGAGGTTACGAATAAAAGTGATGAATTAATAACTGTTATTGGTAATAGTATGAAATAAGCTCAGAGTTTCCTGAGTTTTTCATTACTATATATTTTAGGAAATTGTATAGGTATATAAATTCGTATCTAGTAAGAAAGAAGTGTTTCTAACATAATTAAGTTAATATCATATGAATATATTACATTTATTTAATATATGTATAGATTGTAATAGCATATAACATGATTTATTTCGGGAAACTGTTGATAAATGACAATTGGAAGAGAATAATGTGAGAGTGGGTATAGAGGTTTAAATTCGAGAAGTTATTATTGAATCTCATATAATGCACTGGCTCGTCACACCGTATACTCATTGACTGCGAATTAGATGAACTAGTTGAAAAGAACTGGGAGCCACTCCAGAAGGGTGATTTCGGAAGTGGTGAAGAATAGCCTTTCCCATCCTCACTATAGGCATTATGTGGGATAGTCATTAGCATTTGCTCTGTCACACTTGTCTTAATCTGAAGCAAGATAAATTCTATCACCCAAAGCCCTGCTGTGTATGAATGAGTAATGGATTCAGTGTCACCCACACGCTAACATCAGCGGCATCAACATCTTCCGATTACACTCACGTGACCTTTAGCATCCATCGTCTGTAAAATTGCATCGATGACTTACTAAAACCCTCTGGTGTGAAGAACACTTTTACTATTAACATCAAGTCAATCGCACGAGTGCTAGAATATTACAAAATAAATAGGTAAAAGATACGCAGCACCGATGGCGAAGATACATAGTCTGTTGAGCGAATGCCATCTGCTAGAGGATGCCATAATTCATTAGATAAGTAATAGGATTCTGTTCAGATTGGAGAGATCTGTGATTTCGGTAAAGAGATGAGATAATAGGCATTAGGTTCATGTATCTTGTAACATATTACTGAGAATAATAGTATAGTTGCACGTTCACATAATTAACCAACGCAGTGGGTGCTGGTGGGATGTGAGAGGTCTTAATAGCATACGAGAGCAGTTGAGTTAAGTCGTCATACATGTGGTGTACAATCTTTGGAAAAGGTGTCATTCGTACGTATATATATTTTCTTTTATTTTTGTATCTTCTATTCTTATCGGGTGGATTTTTTGTGGACGTGTATATGGTTTCTCTGTCAGTCGTCGAAAGTTTATTTTGTTCCTCTTTTTTTGTGTTTTAATATATGTAATGATAGAGTAAAACAGTCAGAGGATAATACTTCATCCTTCTCAGCTTATAAGGATATTGTCAAGCCTGTAGCACTCGAATAGAGCAATTAATTATCGCCGAAGGGCTATAAATGTTAAAGTATACGATCGTCTTTATTTCACCAGTATAAAGGATATTGTGTGAATCAATCACGACTACACGAGAGAGTGACATCGAGAGAGACTCGATGTAGTAATTAAGCAAGACTATGATATTAGCAAGTGAGATAGTAATTGTTCGATCAATGTTACTTGTATATGGAGAGATATAGAATGTGATGATATGTATAAGAAGTATGATTAGACCGGATCAGAATGTCTACAGAATATGATAGTTTACTTATTTGCTCACACGATATTTAGTTCTTTTACGTTTCGGGAGTACTAATAGAGATATGCAGGTTGGATGCAGCAAGATGCATTGTGAATAATATATAGTGATATAATTCTTCCTCGCTAATATTCTCCAGATAAAAACGACGCACATATCCGATGACTCTGCATACTCATAAGTGTATATAATATATATATATACTATTATAATATATATAGTATATTATATATATATATTATATATTCTATATATATTATTATATTAATATAATAAATATAATTAATATATATAATAATTATAATATATAATTAATAATATATTAATAATATATATATATAATTTATAATTATAATATAATAATATATATATATAATTATTATATATTATATTTATATATATATATTATTAATTATCTATATTTAGTTACAAAGAAAATCATGTATAAAATAACTTATAATATCTATATTATAATATATATATTAATATATATATATAATTAATATATTATATACTATAATATATTTATATATATATATATATATATATATTATATAATTTATTATAATGAAAGTAGAATCGCATTTACAGATAAATGTCTAGAATATTGGTAATACTTTTTTTTTATTCTAATATTTAGCTGGATGATACTTGTCACATTGTTTGAGTGAGGATGATGACCTTTGAGTTACTAAAAGACTCTACCAAAACAATGGCCTATACTAACTAGTGTAGTTGGGAGAAGAATAATTTGAGATGTCTCCGTCTCTATACGGCGATTGAGGCATGTTTCACAGCGCACATAACAGAAAAATATGGAACTGTAGTATATATAATATACAAATCGCATATTGTCTTTGCTTGTACTCTAGGACGTTGATGTCTATTGGGTAAAGGAAAAGGACTCTTTCTAAACTTTCTTTTTACAATGTCATTCTTTTTACCAAAAAAGTCTACACTCTCTTCTCCCACATCTCTGCGCCTCCTCTCTGAAGAAGTAAACATCTTCATTTAATTTTATAGGTAGCCAACAACTTCGATTTCGTGATCAGCTGTCCATAATGATCAATGCCTTATGTAACTAATAAATTGAAAATATCGAGCCATAATTAGAGCGTTATTATCCTATATTACTTTTAAATAAATAAGTTATAAATTCGTTTTTCTCAGCTTCTCTCACTTTAGCATTTAATCTTACACATCTCCCCGGGGCCCTTGTTCCGTGGCTTTAAACTCACTTACCTAATTCCTTAACACGGAACTCAGGTGACTGCAAGAAACACACTGAAGCACGCTGAGATAGACTCTCATCTTGCGCTATACACTTCACACTCAGTTGGAGGTCTAGAATAGCAAGGTTACTGTGTCCGCTATGTGCATTATCTTCTTCTAAGTGACAAATAAGTAAATTACGTCGGGCCTGTTAAGAGATAGGTGTGGATTTTATAGCTGTGTACTGGTTTATTTCCTGTCTCCAATGAAATGTGTGTCTCGTTAAGACGAATACCGGTATAAAATAGCGCTTTCACTTAACTGTTGGATCAGTGGCACGAGTAACCTGACGTGTGAGTATAGAGTGGGCTGGTGCTTGGAGGGACCACCCTTCCACTCAGACATGGCTCTTATGCGGGTATTAAAGTTGGTCTCTCTCCAAACAGGTTGTAATTTTGACAGTATATTACGCAGTTCAAACGTGAATAGTTGACATTACTTGGTATACATTGTAGATTGATATTCTGGTTTGAGGGATAACATAACTTACATGTCATTAATTACGGTATGTGTTCTCGGTAAGGTTCATTCTCAGGCGAGGTGGTATATTTTATTCATAATTCATCCTCTCACCATTTATTCGGCGGGCTAGTCAATGTTGGATTCTCTTGACTTAATATATCGGGTTTTTAAGAGTGATCTCAAGGGCCCGTTGATAGTTAGTAACAGTGGGAGTATATGTTTATAATATATAAATATTTGACTTATACGGTTATATAATGGTCCATATAATAAATCAACTGTTGTTTAATTGTAGATCATATTACAAGGATCGTTGGTTATACTCTACTCATGTAAATAGATCGAATAACCATTATTTGTTTAATATTTAATTATTCATTATCTAGTCGCTCTACTAATTAATGTATATTATTTACATTTGCTAATCAACATAGAGGTCTATGGGGTCCCTTTAATCGTCTGGTTTAGTAATAACATATATTATGAACTATCCCTCTTCAGTAGGTGTGTGGTGCGCGCTAAGGTAAGATAACGGCTGGTACGCCAGCTATTAATGTACGTGTCATTCCTTTTTTTGTCTAATTATCGTTCTGTTGGATAAATCCGGCTAGTAAAATTAACCGATGTAATGAGAAGTCCTTTGGCCCGATTGAGGGCACATGTGCGTACAAGAGATATACTGTATCAAACTCCGGTTTGGAGTAATTGTAATACCGGCCATAGCGAAGGTCACCGCACCATTCTAACTCTCTCATCGCTAGCGAGGTAGAGCTCAGTTCTACCGACTCTGTTATAAGAGAGGAGTCTATAGTTATCGGTGTTGAGCTCTACAACGCTAACTTGATGCTGAAACATGTGAATAACAAAGAACTGCATAAATCAAATTAAGATATCATTCACACTAACCTAAGTTGCTCAGAGAGAACAGATTTGATATAGCACGCATAACACAGCACATAGCACGCCTGAGTCGGGAATGTGCAATCATGAATTGTACTCAAAGATTACTAACTGAGAAAACATATGGTGTCAAAAATGCGCGCTGTATACTTGTATTTATTGTGTAGAGATTCTTTATAGTCTTCGGTAGATGGCAAGGTGGCTACGGGGATATGATATGAGAAAGTGTGTGAACGTGAGCAGTATGCGATACTAAAATTTTTAGAAGTAAGAAACTTATGCGCTGACTGATGGTTTGAGAAATTCGCAATCTGGTAACTACCACATTTTTATATTTTCACTATAAGCTTTAAAAAATTGGACTCTTTACTAAATAACGTTAATGGCTCACTACAGTTGTGAAAATACGGATCGTATCAGACAAGAAGACACGTTGTAGTATACTAGCCTTAGATCAATTTCACATCAATATGTCAAAAATCCAATCTCGCCCGTCCAAACGCAAGGATTGGGAATACTTTTTCCAAATCACCCTGGTCGCATTGTTGATTGAGAAGTACCAAAGTCCCAATGCCCTAAAGGAGCCTAAGAAACATCTATAACTACTAGGGATATATTAATTAACTAAAAAAAGTTTCATCTATATAACTTTTTACTGAAATGTTTATTTTCATATATATAAGCTAATGTTTTGATTTTCATTCTATATATTATAACAAAAACACAAAATATAATAGTAAAAATATAACTAATGAGAGTGTAGTAGTATTAGTGATATAAATTTGGTAATCGGTTTATACAAACTTCCTTAAAGGTTGCTAATATTTACAGGATTTTGATGATTTTAGTTATATAATTAAACAAACTCGTAACGAATGCACGAATCTAATTTAAAATTATTATAGTTTTTCGTTTACTTTATATTATCAAATCTAGATCCCTGTGGCTTGATAACATGATCGTTCCAAAATAAAAATCCCATGGGCTAACCCACCTTCGAGACTTATCAAAATATAATACAATACACCAATAAATAAATGTTATTAATAATTAAATTTCGTTCAAAGGTAAATAATTTTCCTTGCCACAAATTAAAACATTTTCAAAACTTACGACAGCATTACTAACTTCGTCAATGGTTCAGTCATGAGTGAGTTGCAGAATTATATACGCTAACCTAATATAGTATATTAATATTAAATATACAGATATATATAATTTATAATTTTGACAGATAATTTATATTGAGATATAGGAAATCTACCTATGTTTAGGGATAACCATCGGAAGGAGACAACATAAAATAGATAACCTCCTTGATTATTAAGTATCCGCTACATAGTGGAGAAAGACTATTTAGTATTGTTATTATTGTTTGATAAGGGTTTATTAAGTTATCTGAGCATATATGGTCAGAGATATCATTATTACTGAAGTATGCGCATAGGTACACTCAGCACCGTTTTCTTTCCTATGAAGATTAATCCTCTGTTATCTTTACCTCTAGGGCGGTTATCTCTTCGACGATAAACTTTATGAGGTCCATTATAGTTTTAATATTTAAATACAAAGCTGGTCAGATGAAAAACGCGCCTGACTATTGCTCTTGGAGCATCATCGTATTCGGGAGTTTACTCTATCCACTCTTTCAAGCTAAAGCATTTATTCATTAATGTCTCTTTCGGATATAAGTTAGGTATCGGTCTGCCTATATATAGAAAATGTGTACTGTATGATTACTATACGAATGTTGTACAAGCAGGGTAATGTATACTCTCATCATTTCTTTAAATCTGGTACATAGGTACTGTATTTTGGTGATACTTTCTCAGTGGCCTTAATCGTTGCTTTTCTATTTTCTATCCTCGAGGTTCCTCGTGTCCATCGGGAGCGCTCACGCGTAATATGCAGTATAACTTCATTCATTTTACACCTCAGAGCTGTTGTTCGATAATACTGTCTGACGGAGAAGCTGTTACAGATGAAACCACTAAGTAACACTGTCGCCACAAAATGACTCTCCGTTCAAGGTTGGTTTCCCATTCCAGATGTCACCGTATATCTCGATGTTCCGCACATTAAATAGTCAGCAGACATCGTATTGAACGATAACTCGCGATTACGATACATAGTAATAAACAGATAACTCCCACCGCGAAACCAATCATTCACGATTGAGTTATAGAGGTATTATAGAAGTCGGAACTTGTAATAATTCGTTACTCGAAACACAGTTGTCCTTCATTTCCATTCTGATTTAATCCGAATCAGTAAATAGTTCTCTAGCTGAGAGCCTACACTATATCTATTCCACATGAGTATTGGACTCTAATTAACTCTTGGACGGATTCTTTGATAAATTGTAGGCCCGGAACAAATAGTAACACGATTGTATTCAGTGTTCGACCATCAGGTCTGCGGTCGCACACTCACTCATAATAGGTTATATCCAACCACTCGGAATGACGTATGGTTTTTGAGGTATAGGAGTGTATTACTCAGCGTAGTTTAGACGAGATGGACTGAGCAACGACCATGGAGTATAAGTACGCGAGAAATGCGAACTTACTGAGGATATGACATATTATAGACTCATGCGATAAGTGGCGTTGGTAGAATTATCTTTAAGACGATTAACATAGCAAACATCCAAATATCGATAATGGAAGCTATTTACCCTCAGAACCTGTGGAGCAGCGAATGGAGTTCTTAATATATCACATTCCTATAACTCACCGGGGGGGTGGTGGGGGGAGGGCGGGGCGTGCGTGGGGGTGGTGAGGGGGGGGGTGATACCCGTTTACAGCATGATATCATATTATTAAACCTTTAATGAAGTTATATTAAACAATACTTAACACTTAAATAAGATTATCTATATATATATATATATTATATAATATATTATATAGGTTATATTTGATCTATATTTATATATATATATATTATATATATATATAATCTATATCTGTAACTACTCTAGCGTTATAAGTATTAGGTATAATGTAGTATATATATAGTTTAATTATAATATACTATATATATTATATAATACTATAACTTGTTCTCATTACGCATATGTCACCTAATATGAGGATTAAGTTTAACGGCTCCAAACTCTTCGGCGAATATACCAATTCGTTAATATATTGTTGTGCCCAAATATTTTTTCAGTTTCCTCATACACCAACTCCTAACACATATGTAATAAGTTCTCTCAAACGATACTTATACGTCCTGTTTAGAGGCCGGATCATCGATCGTAAATCTAAGATCGCGCCAATGTCATCATCAAACATGTCTGAAATGAAGTTTAGGCAGACATTCATAAGAAGCCAAGAACTGTTTCAAGTAAATAGTTTCATGATCGGTCTGTTAACTGTTTTTAAATGCAAATGTATGTACCAGAGGGACAGCTTATATATACGCTACAAGATGACATAATTAAGGTCAGAATTTACCGTTTCTTCAATGCAATAGTATTATTCTTACGAGCCTCTGACAGATATTTTTATTGCGGTAGCCATTAATATAGAAATCCATGAGATGTAGTTCAAATACACTCACGATTTCACTACCAGCCGCCATTCTAATTTCCATACCTAAAGTATTTAGATATTTGGAAAAAGCTAAAGTGAGCTGCTTACCATCGCTTCTACTAATGACTGTTTTAGACTGGTTTAAAACCTTCATAGACCAATCTTCAGCGTGTTTACATATACTAAGTAATTCTTCAACACTCATAAAGACAGGCACAGGCTTGCCTGTAGAATATGTCGAGTGATGAAATCCTGTGAAATATTCAAAGCCATTAGAATTTCTTTTATATATGAACGAAACACTACTCCTTGGGATCTTGATTACCCACTGAATAATATCTTGTATGGCTGTATATGTGGCAGGACGGATCATGATGTACGTAGAGAGAGAGAGAGAGAGCACGACCTTATAACACATTCAAAGACTAAATACTCGTGATCTTTTAAATAAGTTTAAAAGATATAAGATAATACGATAAATCTTATCGCTGTGTTTGGAAGAAATGATCCAATCACAGGCGAGGATGACATTCACTGAAACGAAATAAGCTTAGTTTTAACTTAGCTTTTGTTGATTCGACGTTGTTTCATTGGAAAACTTTTATTAAAGTCCATGTTTTAAAGCTTAGTGAAAATATAAAATGCATACGATTGAATCGAGCAGGGGTGATATATATTTAATAGTATCTCAAGTTTCTTACCTTCCTACTACTACCACTCGTCTACCGCGCTACTTACTACTACTACTTCCCACTGTTATGCGGCCGCTGAACAATTCTAGTTTATGTTGCAGTATCCGGCTAGCCATCTTTTTCTTCTAGTTCCAGTATTCGGATGTTAGGTAGTGTGAATTTTATTAACTGTTACTGTTATTTTCATGAAAATGGGTGCTCAAACGAATACTTAAAGCTATAAAGTTGTAAAGCGAGCTTCGGTGAGAGAGGGTGTTGTGGGCCCTCGCATGGTGGATTATTATTCCACGGTTTTTTAAGTTACTTTAGAGTCAGTTGAAATGTGTTTCTACTTGTAATTTTCGTACCTAAACATACAATTACAAGGATGAAACGTTGTCATATGTCGTTTATACGCAAGTCCATAATGGTTCAAATTTGATAAATTATAGTTAAGGGACCTAAGGCTTTGTTGTTAGGTTTATATATAATATACTAGTATATACTGTAGCAGTCTATATATAAGCTCATCTAAATAATTATATATATACTTATATTATATATATTATATAGTAAATAATTATTAATTATAATATATATAATAATTTAATAAAAATGTCTATATAATATATAATATATTATAAGGATGTATATATATATATACTATTACTATATATTATAAATATATATATATAGGTTACCCTATAATAATACATAAATAGACGTTATATATATATATAATATATATGTGTCTATAAGCCATTGTAGATATAGAAGACTCCGTTCTTATCTTAAATTCAGAGCGGCTCATAGCCGCGTCATGCTTTTCTTTTGTTCTCCTTTGGTTTTTGTTTGTTACCTACATTTCAAGTATTTAGGTTGGAAAATTTAAGCATATATTGGAGGGAGAGTTACGATATTATGTTTTAAAAAAATGTAATCATATATATATTATATATATAATATATATATATTATATATAATATATATATAAATATATATAGTATCTAATATATATATTAATATATATAGTATTATCGACTCTGAAGACTACCGTTGTAAATGGACGTCTTAGAATATTAGAAAGAAAATTTAAAATGAAAAACAGTAGAAAAAAAAAAGGTGCATAGAAAGTTAAAACCACAAATTTTTTAACAAAATTTGTAAATAAATTAATAATAAATATGAAAATAATTAATCATGAATAACAATAATAAATAATAATAATAATAATAAATGAGATAATAATATAATAATAATAATAATAATAATAATATAATAATCCGTAGCGAGGCCCATAATTTCCATAAATTTGTCAGAAATGCATAAAAATATTTCTGCGAAGTTAGTACGTAGGAAACTATCATTATTATTATTTTATTATTATTATTATTATTATTATTATTATTATTAATTATATATATATATATTATATATATATATATATATAGTATATATATATATTATATATTTCTTTAGAGAATATATATATAGATATATATTAGTATATATATATAATATATATATATATATTTTATTATATTATTGATTATTATATTATTATTATTATTATTATTATTATTATTTATTATTATTATTATTTTATTAATTATTATTTTATTTTATATTATTATTATTATTATTATTATTATTATTATTATATATTATTATTAATTATTTATTATTAGAACGCGAAAAAATACTTCAAAATCAAATCCAATCTCATGTAATGGTTCGTTAGCCCAATGGACGCTGGCTCGTATCTCGTCCCAACAGACACTCAATCGTATCCTCGAATTTTTCCTCTATCGGAAGTCTTCGCGTTTAAAATTATTATTAAGTTTTTCTATAAGAGTTTGTTTATTAATTAAAGGGTTGTTCAGTTTCTGTTAATTCTTTTACATCAAATGATTACCAGACCCGAGCACAAATTTATGGTCTAAAACAGTAGCAGATCAATGTTAAATATATAAATATATATATATATATATTAAATATATATATATATATAATATATATATATATATATATATATATATTATATATTATATATATATAATATATTATAATATATATATTATATATATATATATAATATATAATAATAATATCAAAACTTTTCAGTAATCTGCTAGGCGCATGCGTCTGAATTTGGAGATAAGCCTGAACCAATATATATATATATAATATATAATTAATTATATATCTAATATATCTATAATATATAATATATATATAATATATTATATTAATATATATATATATTATTATTATATATATATATATAATATATTCTAAATATATATTATATATATATTATATATATATATATAAATATATATTATATATATATATATTAATATTATTATTCTTAATTATTATTATTTTCTAATATTCAATTATTAATTATTAATTATTATTATTATATAATTATATTATTAATTTATTTTGCGAGTCCTCTTCAACATTATTATTACAACACGAGACGATATCTCAACTTATTATTATTATTCCCACAGAAAGAAATAATTTACTCACAAATTAAATCCTATATTATCTCACTGAGGCTTAGCACACTGGCTTAAGATGCGAAGTCTTAACTCTGCGATAGAGAGTTCGTATCTAGGCGCCGACAAAACGCTCAATCGTATCCCAGATATGAAATTTTTGTATGGAGGCGCGCGAGCGAGTGTGCGCTCACACGTCACAAGAGTATTCGAGAGAGCGAGGCGGGCAGGCAGGCGGGCGGTCGATGCGGGTGGATGAGCCAACGGCGGGCGCGGTCCCCGCAAGGGGACACCGGGAATGCTCGGGAACCCGGAAACATTAAGTCGCGTATAAGTACACTTTCCAAGTGTACTTAATACACTTCCAAGTGTACTTAACGCGAGCAAAGGGGGGTAGGGGTGTTCTAAGTAGCTCATGAAGTAAGTTAGTCATGTAATAAGTAGCTTCGTGTGCACGGTTAGGTTAGTAAACCAATGTGCGCGGCTTACGGGCGCGCCATGGGTTAGTCGCTCGTGGTGTGTGTGTGTGTGTGTGTGTGTGTGTGTGGTATGTGTGTAATAATGCTCACGTTCATGGAAATATAGGTTCCCCGGGGGCAGCCACCCCACAGGGTAAAACGGCGTAATGAAATGTACACCAAAAGATAGCCCACCCTTGGGGGAGCACGAAAAAACGCTCACGAAAGACGCTGAGTACAAGCGGAAGCCACGCCCACAAATTAATTGGAATCTGTCATGGCTACTACTGTAGCTGTTATTGTTTTTTTGTTACATGCATGTTGCTTTCGGGAGGCTGACCTATATATATATATAGTATATTGTATATATATATATATAGTATATATATATATATATATATATATATATAATATTATAATATTATACATAAATATACTATACTTATATATATAAAAATTTATATAATAAAAATAACTTTAATAAATTAATTAGTATAGTATCAATATTCTGTT
>JABUQX010034516.1:10000-12500 GCA_015478945.1 Trachelipus rathkii | reverse complement strand
TGATATATATATATAATATATATATATAAATATTACATAGAATAATACATGTAAATAGTATATTATATAGTAAATATATATATAATATAATTTATATATATATAAATAGTATATAATATATAATATATATATATATATAATTATCTATATTATTATATATATACTACTCGCTATATATGGTATATATGTATCTATATTAATATAGATATATATATATCGGTATTATTTATATGAGCTCAAGATTCAGAGCTTTCAGAGGAGAGGAGAAAAGAGAGAGAGAAGAGAAGAGTGAGGTGCAGAGAGGAGAGAGAGAGAGAGGAGAGAGAGAGAGGAGAGAGAGAGAGAGAGAGAGAGACAAAAAGAGAAAGAGAGAGAGAGAGAGAGAGAGAGAGAGAGAGAGAGAGAGAGAGAGAGAGAGAGAGAGAGAGAGAGAGAGAGAGAGAGAGAGAGAGAGAGAGAGAGAGAGAGAGAGAGAGAGAGAGAGAGAGAGAGAGAGAGAGAGAGAGGAGGACCCTATCGGTCCCAACGTCTTTCGCCGACTTCAATGAAATTTAGCAAAAATGTCAGAAAGTTGTTGTAATAGAGGAAAACCGTAGAAAAAAAAACAACCGGAGAGAGACTCAAAATATTTAAAATCAAACAAAATCCGTTGAAATGACACTTGCAAATTTTTTGGCGCCAAAAATGACTTTAATTAGAAAAATTTAACAAAATCCATAGAAACCTACGATACAAATGCGTGGCACGCAAACATTTTTCTACGGGGGGGACTCCGCTCCCCATACCCCAGACCGGTGAGTGATGGTAAAATAAAAAAATATTGACACAACTCCTTGATAAGACTATAAAAATGATTTAAAAAAAAAAACGTCGCAGTAATATTAGTTTTAAATGTTGGAAATAATAAAATTTATTCATAACTTTTTTTCAGGTTCATTTCTCAATATTTTTATTATTTTTTTCTTTCTTTCCTATCAGATCACTTCAAATATTTTGTGTTAGTTCCATTAAAATCTGAAAATGCGAATTTTTACTATTTTCTTTTTAGACAAATGTTATAAAATTGAAGTTTTGCTGATTGCAAAAATTTATTTCTTTAAACTTTGGTTGTTTTCATAACTAGTTTTCTTAATTACAATATATATATATATATATATATATAGTATATATATATATATATATTATACTATATACTATATATATATTATATATATAATATATCACTCTATATATATATATTATATATATATATATACGCCCATTGAACTATCGGCGGTACATATAGCTTTATATTAATAATTAATATAATTAAAATATTAATATTATATATATATATAATATATTATATATTTACTATATTATGATCATTTATATAAAGATCTTGCATAATTATATGAAATATATTATACTCAAATATATATATATAATTAGATAGATATATAGATAAAGTACATTAGTGAGTATATATATATATATATATAATAATAAACATCAATTGCGGACGTGGATGCTTCAAGAAATCAAGGACCTTTCATATGTCATATGTCGCTTTTCATTTAATAATAATAAAGAGAAACTTGGTCACCTATGGCCCACCCAATAGCCACTAGAAGGCCATCTATGGCACCCCAATTACGCCACTAGTGCCACCCATTGTTAATTTCCAGCATTCAATAAATCAAAGATATATGTCTTATGTATTATGTAGCCTTTTATTAAATAAAAAAGCTTGGCCATCAATATCCATTATTGGCGCATTCAATGACTAATCTCCAACCTATTAATAAATCCATTATGCCTAGTAATACTTTGTAGTTTCTGGCTCTTTAATTTCCATTCACTTTCTCCCAATAATAATAATAATAATGATAATAAAATAATAATAATAATAATGGTTTGATTACTATCTAATACTATATAATATATTATAATAATAATAATAATAATAATAATAATAATAATAATAATAATAATAATAATAATAATAATAATAATAATAATAATAATAATAATAATAATAATAATAATAATAGTAATAACACAACCATAATATCTTTATATTTTTCTAGTGTGCTTGATAAATAAATATTTCATTCTAATAAAAATAATAATAATAATAATAATAATAATAATAATAA
The DNA here is from genome assembly GCA_015478945.1 of Trachelipus rathkii. Taxonomy (NCBI): domain Eukaryota; kingdom Metazoa; phylum Arthropoda; class Malacostraca; order Isopoda; family Trachelipodidae; genus Trachelipus; species Trachelipus rathkii. The sequence goes on along the minus strand of JABUQX010034516.1, from coordinate 10,362 downwards.
TAATAAAAGCAACAATAATAACAATAATAACAATAATAGCAGTAATGAAAAATAATAACACTAAGAATAATTATTATTATTATTATTATTATTATTATTATTATTATTATTATTATTATTATTATTTATTATTAATTAAGATTAAATATAGAATATTATCCTTATTTTACTCACTAAGAATAATTATTATTATTATTATTATTATTATTATTATTATTATTATTATTATTATTATTATTATTATTATTATTATTATTATTATTATTATTTTTTTTTTTTTTATCTTTTTTTGAGGGGGGCTTTGCTTTTGGTAATATTAAAGCAAATAAAAAAAATATATATATAAAATAAAACTATTCGAA
>JABUQX010034516.1:0-5000 GCA_015478945.1 Trachelipus rathkii | reverse complement strand
AATAATAATAATAATAATAATAATAATAATAATAATAATAATAATAATAATAATAATAATAATAATAATAATAATAATAATAATAATATTATATATATATATATATATAAATAATATCAATATTATATTATTATATATTATATATAATATATATATATATACTATAATATATATATATATATATATATATATATATATATATATAATATATATATTAATATATATATATATATAATATATATATATAATATATATATATAGTTTTTCGTATTTAGTTATTATTTATATATATATATAGTATATATATATATATATATATATATATATAATAAATATTATTATTTATATATATATATAATATATATATATATATATATATATATATATATATATATATATATATATATATATATATATATATTCATAATTTTTTAAGAAATTACATACAAATAATTGATTTAGAATCTGTGTTCTGAAACTGAGCAAATCTGATCGTCCGCTTAAAAATGAATCCGCCAAATTTATTGATGGAAATAATTGGGCCAATCAGCAAAGTTTGTGACGTAGTGATCTTCTATTTTTTTATTACAACTTGCTCATTTAAAAACATAAAAAATATAGGGGGGGACTATCCCAAATGGTCGACACGAGACCAAAAAAGTTTCGCCCTACAGCCCGCTCCAGGCGTTAGGGTAGGCTAGGTTAGGTTAGGTTAGGTTAGGTTAGGTTAGGTTAGGTTAGGTTAGGTTAGGTTAGGTTAGGTTAGGTTAGGTTAGGTTAGGGTAGGTTAGGTTAGGTTAGGTTAGGTTAGGTTAGGTTAAGTTAAGTTAAGTTAAGTTAAGTTAAGTTAAGTTAGGCCATGCCAGGTTAGGTTAGGTTAGGTTAGGTTAAGTTTTTTGTTGGATTCGTTAGAGAAACTCTAAATAACCAGATTTTTTCTTTACAAATGTCGACCATTTGACCTGTCGATCATTTTCGCTGTCGACCATTTGGGAATAGCTTCAACCGAGGATCGCAACATAGTAAGGAGCATTTCTTTGTGTTTGAAAAAAGGAGCCAATAGAGAGTGGGTTAGTTCCTTTAAAGTGAGGTTAGAGTGAAGCTAATACCAAATGGTCGACAGGGAAAATGAGCGACAGGTCAAATGGTCGACATTTGTAAAAAAAAATATATATGTATATATTTGGTTATTTATAGATTTTTTAACGAATCCAACAAAGCTTAACAACCTAACCTAACCTAACCTAACCTAATGGGATGAGAAAACCAGGGAGCTTTAAAAACTACGCTTGAAACGTTCTTTTTTGGGAACGCGGATGGCTTAGTGGATAAAACTCCCGGTCATTGTTACTCAACAACGCGGAGTCCAATGTTTGAATCCCGCTGATGGAGAGTAAATCTCCTTTGACTCATTCATTTAAAATGAACAACCTAACATAACCTAACATAACATAAGCTAACCTAACCTAACCTATCCTAACGTTTACGGCGGGCTGTACGGAAATTTTTTTTTATATCGTGTCGACCATTTTCCATGTCGACCATTTGGGCTAGTCCCCGCTGGAGTTTGGGGGAAAATGTTTTTAAAAGTTGAAGGAAAAAAGGAATTTTAAGATATATCAAGTGTTTGGGTGCTGTAGTAAAAAGGGTTTTAGTTTTGAAAATGTTAAGGAGAAAGTGGTGAATAGAACTATATATATATATATATATATATATATATATATATATATATATATATGGTATATCTAATATATATATATAATAGATATATATATATTAACCAATATATATTATATAATATAAATAATATATATATAAAAATATATATAATATATATATATATATATATATATATAATATATATATATATATATATATATATATATATATATATATATATATATATATATATAATTATATATATATATATATATATATATAATATACTATATATTATATATATATAATAATATATATAATATATATATATAATATATATAAATATATATATATATATTTTAAAAAAATATATAAACTAAATTAATATAAATTATTATATATAATATATATAATTATATATATATATATATATATATAACCTAACCTAACCTAACGCCTGTGGCGGTCTGTACCGGATATTTTTTTGATGTCGTGTCGACCATTTGGGATAGTGCCCCTTGAATCGCATGGATATTTGCATTGAATTGAAAGGACTGTTTCAAACCAACTCAGATTTCCTTCCTAAGGTCATCACAGGTGACGAAAGTTGGGTTTATGGGTATGACCCTGAACGAAGCAGGAATTATGCCAATTAAAAGGCCCAACCTCGCCTCGGACAAAGATAAATCCCGATTCGTCAAGAACATCATCAAATTCTTATTGGTCTATTTTTTAGATATTGATGGGATTATCCACAAGAAGTCTATACTTCCTGATCTGAAGATTAAAACAGATATCTTGACATCCTTAGGTGACTAAGGGTATTAAAACAGATATCGTGAGATCCTATGGCGACTAAGGGTGGATGTGTGAGGAGAAAACGTCCAGACAAATGGCACTAGAAGAACTTGGTGCTTCATCACGACAACTCGAGGCCACATACAGTTTACATCGTATAGAAGCTTCTGACGAAAAACAACTTAGTGGTTGTCGGCTATCAAAGTACTCGCCCGATTTGATTACGTGAGAATTTTTTTCCTTTTTAGAAGGGGAAAATGAAGTTCAAAGAGCGAAGACTTGACACGATAGATGAGGTCATAACAGAATCGCATGCCGTGCTAAATACACACACACACACACACACACACACACACACACGGCGCACAGCACAAATATATATATATAAGTTAATACATACATACATACATTATCATAATACGATACAATAACATACATACATACATACATACATACACACACACGCATGTGCGCGCGCGCGGATTGAAATTCGCACTCCCAAGGGGACTACTTAGAAGATTTCGGTATTGAAAAAGGTCCAGGTATTGTGTGATTCTATTTAATGTTGAATTTCGGGAATTTATTAATATGAATAAAGGCATAATAATAATAATAATAATAATAATAATTATAATAAAAATAAAAAATAATAATAGATACAATCCATATAATTAATAATGAATAATAAAATAAGATAATAATAATATTAATAGATCATAGAAATATAATAATAATAATAATAATGAATATTATGATATTATAATAATCTAATAACGATGATAATAATTAAAAAATAATAAGTAATAATAATAATAATAATAATAATAATAATAATAATAATAATAATAATAATAATAATAATAATAACAGTGAGAGAGACAAGAAGAGACAGACAAAGAAACGAAAGAATAAGTGAGGAGGTTGGAGTGAAGGCTCTATTATATAAGATGGATTTGCCCAATTGGAGTTGATGGACTGGAGCGGGTGAAGGAGGAGAGAGGCCAAAAGAGGTGATGGGAGTGGAAGCCGGTAGAGAACAAACAAGAGAGGAAGACTAGGAAGAGTGGGAGAGGTCGGATGGATGGATATGAGAAGGGTATGGAATGCTGCGCCGATGCGGGAGGTGAGAAAAGAGAGAGTCCAGGAGGATAGAGGGGAAGATGGAGAAGAGCGCTGGCCCCGCTGACAGAATGCTGATGAACGCCTTCCGCCTGATGAGCAATTGTAAGGTAGATCTTAGACTTTCGCCCACCAGAGTAGATACAATATATATATAGTAATATATATATATATATATTATAGTATATATTTAGATACTTATATAGGTATATATATAGCTATATATGAATAGTATATATAATGTATAAAATAGATGCAAATATATAGTAGCTATCTATATATATATATATATAATTAATATTAGCATAATTTATCATAATATATATAATATAATATATTAATATATATATATAGTAATTTATATATATTGTATAGGTAATTTCAATTTAGTATAGTATATATATTAGTAGTATATGTATATATAGTTATTACTATATATTATGTATATAGTATGAATATTAATAATAAGTATTATATATAATGTATAGTATATATATCTAGATATATAATATATATATAATATATATATTATACTATATATATATTTAGGTATATATATATATAGAATATTATATATTCTATATATTTATATAATATAACTATTTATATAGAATATATATATAAGTATTATATCTATAGTAAATATATATAGCGTAGATAGTGAAGAAGGTATATTATCTATTATTATTATTATAATATACAGTAGCGGGCCGGTATCACCCGCCAATATGGGAAGTGCGCAGCGCTAGCAGTCTCACTGTGCGTGAATCTGTCATCGCTGTTCTGCGGGAAGATTAAAAAAGAAGCACATGGTGAGGTGGTATCCCATCCTCAAGCAGCCGTAATAGAGAGTCTACTTTGAGACTAGATGATTCTGAGAGCAATGTGTATATAGTAATATAATATATATATTTAAGATGTATATATATAGACTTACTACTTATATATATTATATATATATGAATATAGTATGATAGTGATATATGGTAGAGTGTGTTTGTGAAATGACAGACAGTCTTACATGCGAATCAGATTGTGAAGCAAATTACGTAATAATAATTGAAGGTCCGTTTCGTTTTAGCATTCTATTGGTGCTACGCTCGTAAGACAAATTCTACGCATTGTAAGACGGTTTCGTGCGAAAACGACCGCGAATTGCCATTCTTATTCTTAATAGCCACTGATGTTTACAACATACAAAAATAGCACTGTTGGGGAGTGAGAGTAGGAAACCTTATGAGGACGTCAATGATTGAGGTAGGTGCGATGAGCGTCATTGATTACAAAGGAAGAGAAGAAATAATGATGATGTTTCAGAATTATTGGTAAGTTTTGGTTGGAGACTTTCTTCGTACTCTTAAGGTAATTTATCTCTTTTGTAAAGTATAATATAGTATGATTATAGTTATAGTAGGTAGAGATAA
>JABUQX010034515.1:0-19383 GCA_015478945.1 Trachelipus rathkii | reverse complement strand
ATCCGAAGCAATATTTTCAATCGTTATTTGAAATTTGGCAAATCTCAAAGTCATAATTATATTTTTTCACAACAACGCAAAAACACCTCACAAAAAAAGAACTCAAAAACTATGAAAAATGAATTATTAATCATGGCTAATTTTGCTGAGAACTACACGTACGTAGTCCAAGAAGAATTTCAAGGGTATCATTGGGTCAATGACCAAGCTACTTTGCACCCATTTGTTCTATATTTTAGAGATGAAAATAGTAAATTAGTAAATTAAGAAGTCACTCTCTTTGTGCTTTAAAGTAACTACTTAGAGCACAACACATCAGTTGTTCACGTCTTCCAAAACAGGTATAGTAAAATATAGTAAATATAAAATGTCGAAAGTTGAAAAGTCAAAATATTTTTCAGATGGAAGTGGTAGCCAGTATAAGAATAAAAAAAATTTTGTTAACATTTGCCAACACCAAAAAGATTTCGCATTAAAAGCTGAATGGCATTTCTTTGCATCTTGCCACGGGAAAAATGCCTGTGATGGGGTTGGAGGAACAACAAAGCGTGCGAATCAAGCAAAGTCAGCTTACAAAGAACAACAACATACCAAATTCTTAATATTGACCAAATATATTCATTTCTGCAAAGAGAAAATAAGAGGAATAACTTATTTTCTCGTAAAAGAAGAGAAATTCATGAAACACATTGGAAGACTTTAAAACTGAGTGTAATAGTGATTCCTTAGGAGAAGAAACTTATTCAAAAATTCTTTCCACTTTCAGAGAACATAATTAGGTGCTACATCCAACCTCAAAAACTGACGTTTATGAAGACCACTGTGTCAGCAAAGGGTTTCATTAAGTGTAGTAAGATAAATGACAACAGTTTAGCTTGCGCATATGATGACAATGGTGGATTGAATAGGGAGAAGGGAAATAGTGTGGAGAAACGATTGATGTTTTACATATATTTTTATATCTCCGAACCAGAACTTCATTCAAGATGTCAGATTGCGATCGGGTATGGATCCAAATGAAAAATATTTTACAAACTTTCTGGGCTTAAAATAAAAATGTCATTAACAGGCAGAAATACAACATATCAACAAAAGTTTCCGAAGAATCTCTCTTCTTCTGAACATCAAGATACAGCGCAATAGTAAATATGATATATATATATAATATATATATATATATATATATTATATATATTATAGTATATATATATATAATATATATATATATATATATCATATTATAATATTATATATATATAATATATATATACTTATATATGGTATATACTGCACAATTTTATTATTTTGCATTATAAAGTTTTTTTTATGTATTTATATTACCTATGATATACTATATATATATATATATTATAATATATTATTAAATATATATATATATAATATATATATATTAATATATATTTATATATTAATAATAAGATATATATATATATATATATAGTATATATATATATATATTATTATATAGATAAATTTTTTCAAAAGTTATTTATGTTAATTTGTCATTTACAGTAATTATAGTTTGTATATTCTTATGTATATTACCTGAAAAATTAAATTTTTGTTAAATACTATTGTTTTCATTTCTCCTTGATGCCACATATTTCATTTGCCTAGGTATTGTCTTGAACTATAATAACTATAATAATAGCTATCATATAACACAACTTAAATAATTATGTATTGTGGCATTTTATGGCTATTATTTCTTAAACGAAGCAAATTACCAAAGTCTATTATTGCAGCGTTGAAGGAACATCTATGGGTAGTAGTATAATGTGTGAAAATTTCAGATTTTTTGCACTTACCCCATCAGAGATAATAAGGTTCAAAGTTACCGATTTTCCGAAAAATTGAGTTTTGGACACCCTGTAAATTTTTTTAAAATATTTACCAAACTTCAAATAAGATTTTAAGTTAACCGTTACTTTAGTATGTATCAATCCACACAAAGGTGTTAATTCTTTATATTTTTTTCCTTCTTTTAATGTATAAAAAAAAAATAGAAAAAAGAATAGAAATTTTTTCTTAGATTTTTAACACAATTTTTCGGATTCATTTTTATGGTTTGAAATTATTATTTTTTTCCCCCAAAAAAAAAACACAGGAAAGCAAATGTAACTTAAAGTATCCCTAACAAATCACTCTCTATGGAATTTGGTTAAGAATTACCACATGAGATATGACTTAAAATGTATACCTCTATTAAGGATAAATTTGCTCCACCTCCAGTCAAACATTTTGGCCACCCTGTTTACAACCAGAGTAAATCTTACAAAAACGAATGTGGTTTGAACTTTCCAGGGGTACATTAAACGCAATGCAAAATATAAAAGTTTCAAAAAATTATCGTCCTCAGTTTTTATACTCAGATTGGTAATATAGAATACAAAATGATTAGACTTCGTACATTAATATTGGAATCGTTGAATGCATAGTTGCACCATGTGAATAAAAACATGAATTGATAGCAAGCCACTCTCCCTTATACCAGGTTACCAGCTACCATGTTTGGTCCATAATCCCGTATCACTAAATGAATTCTATTTTTAGAATATTGAAAAATGTTAACAAAGGCCCCTATAGGATCTGACAAAGACAAAGATTTTCGCCATATTGGCTACAAAAAATTTGGCTATATTTTTATTTTTTTTTGGAAAAAAAGGTTTTTTTTAAAAATTTTAATTTTAAATTGATAAAAGTTATCCTTGTTTTCTGTATTTATTGTTTATAAAGCTCAATATCGGCCGATAGTTTCGGCAAAAAGCCGAAATACCGAATATTTCGGTATTTTTTGGCCGATAGGCCGAAAACGATATACTGATATTCGGCACATCACAATATATATATATAATATATATATATTATTATATATTAATATATATTATATATATATATATATATTATATATAATATATATATATATATATATATATATATATATATTATATACTATATATAAGTATAAATATATATAATATATATAATATATATATCATAAATTAAATTTCGGTATTGTGTATGTGATATTAATTTGCACTTTTTTTTTTTTATTGTTATATTACGCACAAATATTGTTTTACAAAATTTTTTTTTATTTTCTTTTGATATATTTACGTTACACTTAATATCGAATCCTCGAAATTAGTGAAAAATAGATTATAAAAAAAAATAATATCGATTATCGAATATGATAATCTGAAACAGCATTCAACAGTGATTCCTCTCCCTACCGAACGGAAACCGAATTGTATACATTGATTTTAGAGCGTTAATTATTAATATTTTTAGATCAAAAAATATGTAACTCAAAATAAACTCAAATGCATAAAAAAAACTTTCAAATAATTTTTTAAAGCCATTTTTGTAAATTGAAATGTTTATAATATTTAAGTATACTATGTACTTGAACTTCAAAGTCCAATACTAAACAATTACCCTGTGATCTTTAATAAAAATCGGGGGGCGGGGGGGGGGGGGAAGCCTTTCTGCGCTATTATTTAATTATTATTATTATTATTTTATTATATTATTATTATTATTATTATTATTATAATTATATTATTATTATTATTTTATATTTTTATTATTTATTATTGTATTTATTTTATTATTTATTATTTTTTTTTTATTTTATTTTTATTTTTTTATTATATTATTTTTTTTATTATTTTATTTTTTATTGTTTGATTATTATTATTATTTATTATTATGATTATTAATTATTATTATTATATTATTGGTCCTATTCTGTTATAAGCAGGGCTGCGGAGTCGGAGTCGTGGAGTCGTGCAATTTTCCCGGAGTCGGAGTCGAAAATTTTATGCAAATGGAGTCGGAGTTGGAGTCGGAGTCGAAAATTCTGTGTTAAGTGGAGTTCGGGCGAAGTCGCAGTCGGAAAAATTTATAGAACTATTATTATTATTATTATTATTATTTATTATTATTATTATTATTATTATTATTATTAGAAAATAAGATTGACTATATTTTATAAAAGTTTTTGATTTTATTTCCCAGTTTCTAAATAGTTATTTCTGTACATAGTTTAATTTTCTTAAAATAATCTTTGAAAACAATTTGCATGAGAAAGAAGATATATTTATTTACATTTCCCGACGCGTTTCGTTCTCTAATACTTGAGGACATCTATCAGAGGTATTAAATCTTGTGATGCGAATGAGCTTAAATTAATATTATTAATAATTAAATCAAATGATATTTAGTCTAACAGATTAATACATTAAATTTTATGTTAATGTCTGTCTGCGTGTTTTGATGTTGAAGGCCTCCGCAAATTTTAATTTTCTGGACTTCACATGATCGGTATAATATTGTAAGTGTTTAGAAATAATGCTAATAGTTGATTGACCATGTGCCGTTTTGAAATGTTCAAAGATTTTGCTGGGACTGTAGCGATGTTGATATGCCCTGTCCGACAATCGATTTGTCGTGTAACCAATATATGTCGACGTACAGTCTGACTCCGGGCAGTTAAATTGGTACACAAAGTGATGGTTGTCGGGCAAAGGATCTCTTGTGCTAAAGGAAGATGACAGTTGTTTGGATTTATTGGTATAGTCTGACTTTAATTTTGAGTGTCTTTAGTTTTGAGGTGAAGAGTTCAAAATATTACAAGGCACTTATCTCTTACTTATTGAAGGTTCTATCAGCATTAGAAAGTTTTGAAGAAGAATTTATCGAATTTTTCTGATTACTCTCTTTTCTTATTAAAATAAATTGAAATTGGTTTTATTAAATTAAATTTTCAACTGAATTATTGTGGATGATTACAGTTAAATTATTATATTTACTTACATGCGGAAAATTTCTTTCATTCCAAAAAGTTTTCCAGAGTCGAAACATAGGTTTCATGCTCTGTAAACTAAAGTTTTTTACGATAGATTCTTTGTAAAATAGTCGGTGAATAGGATCCAAAGTTCATATACAGACCATTATCAGTGGGTTTTGACATGGAATGCCTGTAGATATTGAGCCGTCAGAATTAATATTGATTTTATGTCTAAAAAACAGAAAGCATTATTAACCTAAATTTCGTATGTAATTTTAAGCAGGACAACTCTTGAATTCTATTGATGAACTAATGTATATGATCTATGTTCCTAAAATAGTGAGGGCGTCGTCTGAACATATCTTATGTTAAAAATACGGGGTTAAAGCTTGTTTGTTTCACGGGGATTTTTGTTTTCCAGATTGGACATATAGATGTCCAATTGTAGGTCCAAGTGGTGAAGCCATCGGCACTCCATCAGTTTGTAGATATATGTTTTCTTTAAATTTAAACTGTGTTTGGGTACAACAAATTAAAAAGGTTCCTCAATATGTTGTTCTGATATTCTGGTGGGGGTTAGGTTATTTGACGTGAATATACTGTTAAATTATTTAACATAACATAAAATAAACATAACATAAATACATTAACATAAATTTAATGTATTATCTGTTAGATTACAGTATTCATTGATTTAATTATTATATATTAATTTTAAGACTCTTCGCTTCACAAGAATTAATCCTCTGAAGATGTCTCAAGTTTAGAGACGAAACGCGTCGGGAAATCAATGTATTTATCTTCTTCTTCTCATGTAAATTGTTTTTTAAAAATTTATTTTAAGAAAATTTAACTATGTACAGAAATAACTATTTAGAACTTGGAAATAAAATCAAAACTTTTATATTATTACTATTATTATTATTTACTTATTATATTATTATTATTTATTATTATTATTATTATTATTATATTCATTATATGTATTATTATTATTATTATTATTATATTATTATTATTAAAGTTTTTGATTTTATTTCCAACGTTCTTAATTATTATTTTTGTACTAAAATTAATTTTCCTTTAAAATAATCTTTTGAAAAATAATTTTACAGAGGAAGAAGAAAGATATATTACATAGATTTCCGACGCTGATCGCGTTTACGTCTCCTATTCTTGAGACATCTCAGAGGATTTTTTTTGTAATGCGAATGAGGTCTTTAAATTATATATATAAGTAATCAAATGATATTTGAGTCTGGAAAGATAATACATTAAATTTTATGTTAATGTCTGGTCTGCGTGTTTTGATTGTAGAAGGCCTGGGCAATTTAAGTTTCTGGACTTCCCACGATCCGTATAATATTGTGAAGTGTTTGAAATATTACCTATAGTTGAATGACCATGTGCCAGGTTGAAATGTTCAAAGATTTTGCTGGGACTGTAGCGATATTGATATGCCCTGTCCGACAATCTATTCGTCGCGTAACCAATATATGTCGGCGCACAGTCTAACTCAGGGCAGTTAAATTGGTAACAACGTGATGGTTCGGGCAAATCATCTCTTGTGCTAAAGGAAGATGACAGTTGTTTGGCTTTACATGTATAATCTTTTAATTTTTGAGGTGTCCTTAGTTTTGAGGTGAGAATTCAAAAATTACGAAGGCACTTCTCTCCTTATTGAAGTCTATAGCATTGGAAATTTTGAAGAGAAATTTATCGAATTTTTCTTGGATTGTTTATTACTTTCTTTTATTAATAACTTTGTAAGGGTTTTATTAATATATATTTTCAACTGATATTGGGGATGATCACAGTAAATTAAATTTTACTTAATGCGGCAAATTTCTTCATCAAAAGTTTTCCAAGTTGAACATAGGTTGTATGCTCTGCAAATTAAAGTTTTTATGATAGATTCTTTGTAAATAGTCGGTTGAATAGGGTTCCTAGTTCATATAACAGAAACCATTCATCAGTGGTTTTTTTTTTGAAATGGATATTGTGTAAGTAATCAGATCGTCGGAATTAACATTGATATTTGATGTCAAAAACAGATAACATATTAACTAAGTTTCGTATGTGAACTTTAAGCATGACAACTCTTGAATTCTATTGATGAACTGATGTATATGATTTATGTTCCTAAAAATAGTGAGGGTGTCGTCGACTACCTTATGGTAAAATACGGGGTTAAAGTTGTTTGTTTCACGAAGGATTTTTATTCCCAAATTGGACATATAGAAGTCAGCAAATGTAGGTTAGGTCCAAGTGGTGAGCCCATCGACACTCCATAGTTTGTAGATATATGTTTTCTTTAAATTTAAACGGGTTTGGGTACAACAAATTAATAAAGGTTCCTCATATGTTGTTCTGATATTTCTGGGGAGGGGGGGGGTGTAGGTTATTTGAATGATACACTTCGTTAATTATTATGTCACTCGTTTCAAGAACCGGTACGTTTATGAACAAGTTCTAACAATCAAATGTTGGCGGAAATATATTAGCAATCTTCAAGTTTTTAAGCTTTTGATTATTTCCATAATGTTTTATTATTTGATTTAACTATGAAAAGAGTTAATTAAGATATGGCTCGGATTAATGCTGTTCAGATATGGGCTCATTTGCGTGTGTAACCGATCACACATAGATTTATTACAAGCTCTAACATGTGGATTTTCTGAGTTTTTGTGTATTATTAGGCAATCTATATATATCGTCCTAAATTATTTATAAAAATCGTTCTTTAATTTTGTCAGAAAATTCTTTTGTTTTTTATTTTCATAAGCGATTCTGTTAATGATATTATTATTATTATTATTTATTATTATTATTATTATTATTATTATTATTATTATTATTATTATTATTATTATTATTATTTATTATTATTATTATTATATTATTATTATTATTATTATGATTATTAATTATTAGAACTGAAAGTATTAAACTGTTAATTTATAATGCTGTTTTATAATAAAAATAAAAATTATATTTGAAATCAGATGTATTAATATACATTTGTTTTCGAAACTGAAAATATATTTGTTTTTTCATTCTGTGGCCCTGCATCTTAGTCTTTACGGTACTTTACTGATATAGCATTTGTATAGATTAGATTCAGGGAAAATGGTATATTTTTTTTATTCTCAAAGCAAGCAAAAAAAAAAGTTGAAACAAAAATATATTTTACTGTAACTCTGTAAGCACTAATCTGAGTCGGAGTCGAAATTTTGAAATTGACTGCTGGAGTCGGAAATTTTTGTTTAAGTGGAGTCGGAGTCGAAATTTTTTGTTTAAGTGGAGTCTGAGTCGAAAATCCAAATTTGAATTTAAGGAGTCGGAGTCGAAAATTTTACTTTACGACTCCGCAGCCCTGGTTATAACTATAAGCATGCATTAAATTATTTTTCATATATTATATATAGCTACGGACAATTTAAATCAATGAGCTGGATCAAAAAGTTTTAATTAAAAAACATATAAATATTGGTAAAGTCCGGAAAAGGGTAATCCTATCAGATATCGATTATTTTTTCCGATAATGGTAAGTTTTCGGATGTTACCCATATATAAATATATTTTCGAAAATGTAAAAGAAATTTTGATTTCGGGTGCATTTGCATAAAATATTTTTAAAAAATGAAAATATTTTTTGATAATGACGTATAGATTAACTTAAATGCTGTATTTAAACTAAAGAGTAACACAAATATATATTATTCTAAAGTGTAAATTTTGCGTTTGTTCGTAAACGTAAATTTTAAACTTTTGACTTCGGCATAAAATTTTTGTGAAAAAATATTTTTTTTTAGTAAGTGCGTATATATTAGCTTATTTTTTTAACTAAACGAATACCATAGGGTAAATGCACAGCAGGTTGGCGTACGTGCATTATATGGCACCGCTCGCTCGCAGCGCGCATTTGAAGCGTGCGGTCTGCCATGCATGTACGCCAATATGCTGTGCATTTACCCTTGTATTCGTTTATAGTATTATATATATATATATATATATATAATATATATAATATATTATATATATTATATATAATAATATATATATATATAATAGCGTATAATATATATATTATATAGATCACCTAGTAAATTATTATTTTTTATTTAGTGTAAATGTGGCATAAAATAGAACACATTTCGCTTTTCTGTGTTTTTTATACGATTGCTGCATTCGAACAAATTCTTTAATTGAAAAACATCTTGGCAACACTGTTTGATGTGGAATATTAGAAAATCTATTATCTTTTAAAAATAGCGATATCTGAATAGGATACCTTTTCCGGGACTATACCTAAATATTAATTTAATGTACTTTTTTTAAAAGTCTCACGTTTGGTAGCTACCGAGAGAGAGTATTAGACGTAAAATATTTAATAAATCTACTTTTTAAGCATGCGTGAATTTACATTTACCAGAGAAAGTATAGAAAAACTACTCAGTGAAATCCATAAGTCTTATAAATTGCCATAAAAACAAAGTGTAATATATATATATATTATATATCAAAGGCATCAGGTTTATTTACTAATAAAAGAGAGTTGATATAAGGTAATATATAGTATTAAATGGATTAGTGAAATAAGGCTATAGTGTATATATATATCACAATGAATTCGAGAATCTGCAGATGACATTTAGTTATCTTATTGTATATTTTGAAAGAGGATGTTTCAAATATGTTTCAAATTTCACTCCCATAACGGTTTTAATAAAAGGAAAGGCAATTTAGTGTAATACCTTAAACTATACATACCTCAATATATATATATATAATATATATAATTATATATATATATAATATATTATATATATATATATAATAGATTATATATTTAATATAGTATATAATAATTATAATTACTTATTAATTATATAGATTTTTTTCTATAGAAGTTCGATATATAAATTCGGCAAAATTTATTCCTCTTTGAATATGATACTTTTAAAATGCCATAGTTTAGAATTGATTATAAATTATATGTATATATTAAGAAGTTGTAAAAAATTTCTATTTATTTCGTACTATCTGAGATTTGCGCAAGTATTTTAGTAATATCTTTATTCTTTTATGATGAGCAAAAAACCCTATCAAAAGAAACGATTTTAAATATCCATTCTTATATAGGGCTTGCTCACAAAAAGCACCGTCTACATTTAACCCTATTATTGGTGAACCCGGGAAGAAACAAAATTCAATCAAAGCCTTCTGAAAAACAAACAAATGAGGAAGAGAAAAATACAATATACAAAATTCCAATCAAAATACCGAGATGATCAGCAAACGACTATCGATTAACTGGACTCAATTTTCATTTCTAATTTTGGATTTTGGTCTTCACTTTTCACAACTATCACAGTTCGAGTATTCATCGCTGGACATAGCAAACTCTTACGGTATATTTCTTAATCATTCAATTTGGATTATGGCAGAATCATTTTTTGGATTCCACTAGAACTCTTGATTCCTTTCGAAAAGGAGGTGCTGGACTTGTCCTTTCCATAGGAGATACACTAGAATTGTATGGACTCACGTTAAACTCCCCCCCTTGATTTACGGGACTAAAGCCATAGAACTCCGTCAAGTTGGATTCATTGGATTCACTAAACTCTATTTGGGTCAAAGGTGAGGTTGACCGAGGTACAATCTCCCGTTTCGCTATGTCACTATTATCCCGTGGTGATGACCATACAGAAGAAGGTCTGTCCCTAAAATATGAATCCTGAGATAGGGAATTATATTGGTCATTCAGTGTTTGAGTCGTGGATACAACACAATCTACAGTTATTAAGTCTGAGTTGGTCATATCATTATTGTTTCCTACAATAGAAGAATTAAGCACAGGTGGGTATTGAAAATACGTCGAGTCTTCATTATGATACATATCATAGTAATCTAATACTGGTGTTGGCGGCAGTTCATCACCCCCCACTACCGAAGTTTCATTAAAACTCCCAGATGATGAGCTAGCAACTTCATCCAGCACCATCTCAACCAAATCCTCCTCCCTAGGTGGAGGTATAATTATGCCATTTTCAACCCCTTGAGTTCTTTTATCTATATTTGCAAAATGAAGACCCTGACAAATTCGGAAATTGGTTCGATATTCTGAGAAAGATCGGTTAATTTTCGAAAAACGTCCAAAGCTATAGGGTTAAATTGAAATTGTTTACGGCTGCATATGTGCTTCGTCTACCTCAATAGGGTCCAAACTTTGGTCAATATGGACGAGTCCATAGGAGTGGTTCTTAAGATTTGTGCATCCGTCAACGTCGATTCGTTGTCAAGTAACAATGTGCCGGAATCAGTAAGGATATCGTCATATTTCGATTCTCTCTAACATGTTCCGTTTACGTCAGAGAAGAACTTATCACTAAGGTCGGGGATGGTCTAGTAAGGGGTATTTTCAGTAAGTAAGTAGGGATGTCCAATCCATGCCCTCAAAATGAGGAGAAATGAACTTTCTGTGAATACTTACAGAGGAGGTGTATTAAGTCTCTAATTATATAAGTTACCGTATTCTCGTTCATTCCTCTATACAAAAGGGCCTTCCATTTACTTTTAAATTTCTTGGAGTAATAGGACCCGATTAGTATGGAATTTAGAGCAAAACTTTTTTGTCCTTTTTTAATGGTTTAAAATTATGATCCTCCTTCCCAATATTGAGGATATAGTAAATGGGTCGGAAATGTGAGCTTATTTGCAACAAAGAACTCAGACGGGTTGAGCATATTCCAAAGACTATGCAACGGTGTGGATTATATCATTTAAGTATTTGACGAAGATAGTTCTTCATCCCAATTTGCTGGGTTTTCAAATACCAGACATTTTTAAAAATTTGAGATTAAACTACGAGTGAATCTTTCACCACCCATTACTACGATTGGTGAAGTGTAGTAGTGGGGAGGTTCGAAATGTTTAATTCAAATTATATATATATAATATATAAAACGAAAATCTTCCTATATATATAAATATATATATATATATATTATATATATATAATTTTTTTTTTTTTTTGCAGGTGGTTCCATTTATAAATGAAGCAGGGGAAGAAATGAGAAAGATGGCGAATTTTTCATTGACACTTCAAGCCATTTGTGAATAGTTTGGCGAGAAAATTTAAGCTCCATTATATTGTTTAGTTTATGTAGGACGGAGATTTTATAAGCAAGTAAAATGATGTATTTGCAGCATGTTGACTGATTGTTTTATGGTCCTTTCATTTTCAATTTTAAGATGCCAGTTCTAGAAGTGTTAGCAAAATGTGGAGGAACGTTTTGTTAAACTTAGTCTTATGAAATTGAGACCAAAGTGGGATAAGACGTCTTCCTTCGTGTATATTTCAAATTTTTGGAGTGTTAACAGTCAAACATGTTAAACTGTTCATCGAAAATGAACGAAGCCTTTCTTAGTTAACATACTACTTCAATTAACTTATTTTCATTATGCGTGATGATGTAAGGGAGAGGGTAGTAATGTACGTATTATTTGTCACAGTGTTTATTACTTGCGAAAAGCTATTTTAAGAAGAATTTTAATGTAATGTACATAAAATTCCAATCTTCATATACAAGCTGTAAGTTACTATTGTGGATGGGATCATAATTTTGTGAAAATGAGTAGTCCTATGTGTCATGTGAAAGAGGCGAACCTCGTGTTATATATAACTTTGGAGCCAACTTTTGGTTGCAGAGGCGCATGAAATAAAGTTTCTCAAAGTGTAAGTGCAGGACTTTGAGAGAGATTTTGGCCAAGCCAATTTTTCATATGTGAAGGACTTTTGAATTTCGAAATTAGGATAAGATTCTCTTAATATTATAATTTCTTATAAAATTGTATTTCATAAGAATTAGAAACAGAAGAAACGAGTTTGTGATATTCTGGCCTTTGCATCAACTTTTTCTTGCAATATGCTGGAAACCCTTGAGTCTGAAATCATTAGTATTTTAAAGTTCGCATGGGGTTCGTTGGTCCAGTATTAGATGAAGTACGTAATGCTTTAGAATATGGTTTTCAATGCCTTTCAATTCCTTAAACAATCAGTACCTTCAGCTACAGCGTTTTTGGAAACTTCGGCAATCTTATTAAAAACTGTCTTTATTTACAACAGTTGTTGCAAAAGTAAAAGCGAGCGGCATTCCATAAACATACGGGTATAATATTGTCAAGAAAGCAGTTTGTAGTATTAGTTATACCTTTGAATTAAACTGTTCAAATTTATTTTGACATATCTGGCATATATGATGTGGCATGGATTACATGCAGAATAATTCAAACCTAATACTGAACCATCTGGCAAACGATTTTATTAAAGGGCACTTATGGCGATGCTAGATTCTCAAGATTTAAAAGTCAAAGGTAGTTGCCGCTATTTGTTTATAGTATGTGATTTAGAAAGTAGGTAATGCCATTAGGGCATTGCAGGGATATTAACAGAATTGGAGCAGTATGTACATTTCACTCCAGCATGTTTATCCATTCCTCCATTAATTTGAGAGCAAATTAGAAGCATAATTTCTTTGGCATTTATATTATTTCATTCGGTTGTTAGAGGAAGACTTGGTACTTCATCATTTTTAAAACGTTAATTGATCAGATTAATTGTCATTACAAACGGGAGCCGATTAGTTAATTAATTGTAAGTGTGAAATTTAAAAATTTTGTTCGGGGGTTTATTTTGTAGGTCGATGAACATTAGTATTAATTCTGCATTAGGTTTTGCTGAGACTTTTGCTCTAACATAGCTATGTAGTGTTACAAATGAACCGAGAACAGATTATGCATCGGAGGAGACAGTGGTCAATCTCAATTGATTTACGAGAGTATAGAGAAGCGATATATGAAAAAAGTTGATATAGTTTGAAGGAATGTTTTTGACAAGTGAAGTGAAAAAGAAGTGTGTCTTTTAAGCCCCCATACTAATTCATGCAGTTTCACTGTGTATTATTAATTACAGTGTCGATATAATTATTTATGATATATTTATTTTAAAGGGCGAATTGCCACTATATGAAATTAGGGGCAAATTTTGAATGTTTCTTTGTGAAAAAAAGTACATCGTTACTCTTCAGTTTTCTGGAATTCTGATAAATATCTTTAGTCTTGGTATTTAATGGCTATGTATTTAGTTCTCTATAATGAAGCCTCAGGTCTTCACTAAGGATTTTCTGATTTGTAATAAAAAAATTTACGCTATCGTGTCAGAAAAGGACTGTTTTTTGAAAATTCTTATAGATTATTTGTGGGCGGTTACTATACCTTGAGATTTAGCGCAGAATGAATCACTTAATTTGCTATATATTGAATTAGTTGATGGTTAACCTAAGTATTTATGATTGTTAAATGGTAATTACTTAGACTTTGATAAGGGAACATACTTGTATCGAGTAGTTTGGAAATTTAGAAGCACAAAACGCATGATAATGGTTTCAATTATCCTCCGTATTAATGTGGTCCATTGTTCATACATATCTGGAGATTTGCAGAATGCGAATCGTTAAAACATCGGGAAACTAAAACAAATTTTAGCCACTATAATAGTTTGTAGAAAATAAAATCTTGTTTAAAAATATTGATACGGACGATAGATTACAACTTTGTAAAAAAGTCTTCATGAGAAATTGCATTTAAAGAAATGGTAGAATGATGGTTAAAAGTTTAGATCGAGAAGCGTCAGGTTATCTGAGAGTTGAACTATAGAAATAAAGTAAATACTGAATCCTCGATAAAAAGGTAATTCCTTGTGGGTTTGCCCTGGGTGAAAGTATAATGGAATTCGTTTTTGTAAAGGTCATAGTGTTTTATTGAGTCTCAGACGAACTTGTGGGCCATTGTATTTGGAAAATTTCGTTATATTAACCATTTAATTCGGTTAGTCAATGTTTTAAATTCAAAATGATCTTAGTAACACGAATATTCTCTTCAGGTCCTACGAAGTAACATTAGACGATAAATTTGTAACCGTCTTATTAACTTCTTGTTCCCTTGTGCACCTTGCGTTTTGTAATAAGTCCTTTATTGTTTACGATTAGTTTTATTAACTTTAAAATATGGCGATTAAAAAGAAAATTTATCCAACATATGTTTTTATTTCCTTGTATATATATATAATATTATATTATATATATATATATTAATACTATAGTATATATATATATATATAATATTAGTATATATATATATAATATATGATTATATATATTATATATATATTAATATATATAAGCCAAAAAATTATTGTAGGTTCAAAGGAGCAAAATGAGTAGGGGAAAAATTACCACCGAACGATAGTTCACCAAAAAAAAATTTAAACATAGTTAAGAAGGCGAAAATTTAAAAGTTGCCAAAATGAGATACATGTTAACTTGATTACATTCTGAAGGTTAATTACAAATAAAAGGGAAAATATCATATTTACAACAATGAATTAAGGTACGAATTGAGTGAAATTCTCTTCAGAAGCAAAATATCATGTTAAACTGTTACCAGTCTGCTAAATTGTTAAATCAGAGGGATTTTAAAAATAGAAATGGATAAAACTAACCAGAGCAGACAGGTCTGGTTAAAAAAAAAATTTTAACAATATTTACTTGGTTTAGTCATACCACCATTTCTTCGATTACCTATGTACCATAGGCCTATTTGATAAGATAGTAAACTAATCTAGAATAGGTGTTTCGCGTTTAAACAATTTACTGGGTTACAAATCACTGACGAAGCAAGCTATCCTGCTGCTTATTGGCGACGTAAATTAAACACATGTTAGTGTATTAAAGAACCACAATTTGTGGTATTCAACCACTTAATTATTTCTTGAGTTGTCATGATTGTAATGTAGTGTATGTATGTCATGTTCGCTATGTGATGTATGATCACTGGATTATACTGTAATATATGTATATATATATTCTATAATATAATATATATATATAATATATAGTATATAGTTATATATATCAATATATATATATCATTCATATATTTATATATTTTAGATAGCATATATTATACTTATTTATATACTATTATATTAGAGAGGAAGAGACGAGAGGAGAAAAGTAGGCAGTGCTTGTTATATTTTCCCAACTGAATTTTTTGATATTTTTCATTTTCTGCATTTTTAATTTTAACAAATTTTTATTAATCTCTGATTATTTAACTAATATACTTTGACCATATTGCCGGATTAATTATGGATTAGATTATGATTATATATTATTATTATTATTATTATTTGATTTGATTGATTACTTATTATTATTATTATTTTATATTATTGTATTTATTGTTTATTGTTCATGATTTATTATTATTTTTATTATTTTATTATTATTTATTTATTTTATTATTTATTATTATTTTATTATTATTATTAATTATTATTATTATTTTATTATTTAATTTTTAACAAATGACGAATCGGATAGATCAGACATGAAATGTGTTTGAGAAACTGTTAATTTTTAGGCTGGTTTTGCAAACACAGGTTCCATTTGACAAATGCCCTCTGAACAAGAAAACGTTTCGAAAACATTTGAAAAAACTTTTGGCAAAAGAAAAAGGTTTTCACAAATTTTGAAATTATATTGATCTCAATTATTTTCAATTTATATTAAATTTAAAGATACTACGATTCTTGCATATCAGCATTTTGCATTTGTAGTGTACTTGGATGGGTTGCAAGGTTTGAATGTTTATGCCCAATCAATCCTATGCAAGTGTAAACGCCTGGTACAATGTTATAGGGATGCACCAGGATCTTCGGGACTTGGCAAAATCACTAGCCTGAAAGTCCCACAAAATTAAATTAAAGGATAGTGAGGATGATCTAGTAGTGGCACTAGCAAGCAGTCAAATTCATGGATTAGAGCATAATTAATACAAATGAGTATTGAGAACGATCAGACTTTATATACTGACCGAACTCGGGGCAACTTCAGAATTACCAATGAGAAGACGCCTTAATCAACTTTATATTAGATTTCGATCTTAATTTTGAGATGGATTTATCTCAGGCATCGAGTCCTAACAAGTTCGAACCCTATTAAAAAAATACTGATTACCGCAAACCAACAGGTAATTTATTGATACAAGAATTGGCTTTGTAAAACCACAAAAAAGATTAGAAGTTCTTGAGTTGGCGAAGAGATTAGAATTTTTTTTTAATATGTTCTAGGCAAATGTACAGCTTTATTTTTCTCTATTTATTCATCCATGCAACCTTTCTATTACTTGTATTTCTTTCTTGTTAGATTTTCATTATTTTTTATTTCAAGACTTTTCTACCTAAGCTCGTACATTATCAACAGAAAGTCTCATGACACAACCAGACACACAACAACACAACACATCACAACACACACACACACACACCACACACAAACACACACACACACACACAAAACCCACAACAACACACACACACACAACACACCACCACACCACACACAACACACACACACAACACACACCACACACCACAACACACACAAACACACACACACAACCAACCACACACACAACCAACACACCACACACACACACCACAACCAACACACACAACACACCCACACACAGCACACACACACAACCACACAACACACACACACACAACGACACACACACATACAACACACACAAACACCACACACACACACCACCACACACACACACAACACACACACCCACACACACAACACACCACACCACACACCACACACACACAACACAAAACACACCAACAGCACACACACACAAACAAGCACACCACACACAACACAACAACCAAACACAACACCCACAGAACACACACACACACACAGCACAACACACCCACACACAACACACACACACACACACACACACCAACACACACACACAACAACACAAACAACACACACACAACAACACACAACACACACCTAACAACACAACACACACACACACACAACCACACAACAACACACAGCACACACACACACACCACCACCACACACACACACCACCACGACACACACACAACACAACCACAACACCGACACAACAACACACCACAGCCACACACGAACACAACAGCACGACACACACACCACCACACACACACACACACCAAACACACAACACAACACCACCACACAACAGCAAACACGACAAACACACACCACAAACACAACAAATCCACAAAAGCACAATAAACAAAAATTCACATGCCCGCACATAAAGAAAGCTTGATATACATCTGTGTGAATAGTGGGACTATGTTGTCCCCCATTAGTTCTGGGCACGTACTTGGTAGTGGGGTAAATTTTTAAACTGATTGTAGATTGTTGAGTAGTGGGGACGTATTATGCAAATAAGGTATGTTACAACACAAGATCTCTTCATACATAGAACATGGTTAATCGAAGTAATATATATTATATATCATATATATTATATATTATATAATATCATATATATATATAATATATCATAATATAAATATTATATATATAATATAATATATATATATATATAGGCCTGATTATGTTCTTTCACGGGGCACTGTTTGTTTTATTTATATCCCACTATGCTGTAAGTATATGACATGTAAAACATGAAATTTAAGTGGATGAGGGAACATGGACTCAAATTTATAGTACCGTTATTATTTTATGACTCTCATTTTTTTTTTTTCTTAGTAAAATATTTGTTTGTATATGATACTAACAATGAATTGTGTAACGAGATCTATATTCATATTACGATAAAAGCATATATTAAAAAAAAAAAAAAAAAAAAAAAAAAAACAAAAAAAATGACTAAACTAATAACAAATAGTCCTATATATTTCTGATTATGTCCTCACACTTTCAAATTATCACATTGTTAGTATATTACTAGAAATTATTAAAAAAAATTACAAAACTGCTAGTGTAAAAATAAAGTCATATCATAACGATACACAAAGATAAACAGAAACAACACACAATCATACTACGTATTATATAATATACGCATATATATATATACATAATATATATAATATATATATATAAATATAACTATCTATATATAACATTTACTAAAATATAATATATAATATTAATAACTCATATATATATATACTATATTACTATATTATATTATTATAATGAAGTTATTTGTAAGATACGTCCAAGAACGGAGGAGAGAATGTGAATATAAGTGGATTTGTAGTTGTAATGTAACAAAGGTTTATATGGGGAGTATTAAAGTTCGAGGGATTCAAGGAGTAGAGCCAGATAAATGTTTATCCTGATATAGGAGTTAAAGAGATAAGTAACGTAGGATTATAGGGGGATTAGTTTAATTGAGTAGTATGCAGGAAATATATTGATAATTTGGTATCGAAAAAGTGCGTCGCAGATGAGACTGACAGGAGAGACTGAATTGGTTGAAGAAACAAGGTGATTAACAAAGTAGATACCAGGTAGTAGAGTGTGGAATAAAATCCTTACATTGAAACAAATAAGTGAAGGAAAATTGAGAGAATAAATTGTATTTGATGTTATATATATATTTACGACAGA
>JABUQX010034513.1:10000-27583 GCA_015478945.1 Trachelipus rathkii | reverse complement strand
CGAATGCGACATCAGTTGAAAATCCACCAACCAAGTCGAAAAATCTGCGTGAAATATATTCTCTCAACAAAGTTATGCGCAAAAGTAGAAAAAAGATTAAAGAAAGGATGGGCAGAAATACTCCATCATCTCAAAAACATATTACAGTGAGGTTAATAGGGCTCTATCCCAAAAATTGAGTAATGAGCACAAAATTAAAAAATTTAGGATGCTGAATACACTTATGTAGAAAGTAGCATTTCAAACGAGAACAAAATGATATAAAAAAAAATACAAACGTTGCACCTCTACATCAGACCAAAAGAATATTACTGTACAGTGTTTGATGACTTTTAATAGTACTAGCCTATTCTCTATCCAATGAATTGTGTCATTACGAAGAGCTGGTTGGTGCAACTAACCACGAAACATAATAATTTAAAGATGGAAAATAATGAACCAACTGATTTGGCAAAATAAAAGCAAGGGCCCCAACTACTCTATATAACAATATAATTTACTTTTTGATATTATGATTCACGTGATAAACTCCTCTTCAGACGTTCTGTAATTACGCACGAGGGGGAAGGAAGTAAAAATTAGAAAAAATAGAAAATGGTAATCTATGGAGAAGGAATAATAAAGACATAAACGATATTATCAACTATGTCAAGTTTAAATTGCCTATAATGCCTTTCTATAAGCTTGACCAGTATCATCTACCGATCGTATCTCACACTGCGTTTTATCTTCCCTTTTATGCAAATGATCTCGATGAGATTGTACGCATTCGAATCTACATCAATAGAAAACAAAATAATCCACACAGAGAACTATGTAGTTAAATCTGTTAAAATGTAGAGCTTATTTATTTATTGATTGTAATAAAATCGTGAGAGTCACAGACTGTATTTCCGGAATTATGGGACTTTAGCGTTGGAAATCAACAACATAAATAAAATATTCGTCCAAAGCACTATACTCCGGCAAAGTAGTCGATCGAAAATCAATAATTTTATCATAGATTATGAACGAAAAATAAAGAAATATTTTACAAAAAATTTAGCACAACATATTTTCTAAAGCATTTGTTATTCAATAGACCGTTTATAAACAAGATATTTTGTCATGGTGTGCTCCAAATCTAGAAAAAGCGTGGTTGCTCTTCGTTGGTTTAACAACTTACCCCTACTCCTATGGTCAGGAATTTTATTAATGCTATTGATAAAATTACGTCGTTTTTGAATAAGTACCCCAAGGCGAGTACTAGATATTTAATTTTGATCTCGTTTGTTAAATGAGACCAATGGACCCACAACAATGTTTTTACAAGAACCACTACCACATGCCCACATACGCCTCATACCGCACACTTTAGCGATTAATTCTTTTACCAAACAAAAAACAAACCATCAGATTCAAACTTTTCCAAAAAATTATTGTATAAAACTTGCCTAGCTTAAGGCTTTATCCCATGATCCGATGGAATATAAAACAATATGACTTTTTAGGAGTGTGCGGTTTCCCAGATGATTTATATAAATATCATAATACAATAGATATGAAACAATTAATTACCGGAATCCTGAAGGAATAAAAACTACATCTTATGGTAGTCAACTTATGGTTCCAAGGCAATTAATATTATAATTATATAGTTATTTTTGTTTATTTAAGCCTATATTTTACATGAGGTATGTAAATTATAAATATTATACCATAAATATTCCAAATAACAAAAATACCATAAAAACATTAATATTTAACTGGTTTTTCCATATAAATGATAAATATCATCATGATTTTATTAACAAATCATTTTTGAAAAGCTATTTGTAAATATTAATAATATTTGAAAAGTGCATTATTCAGAGAGAAAAGTAAAGAAGAGATTCGAAACTGTGATGGTGCACAAAGAAAAAATAGTGTGAAAAAATAATATATATAACTCACATAAAAAAATTATATGTGTATATTAGTAGCGTAATGTTATATTTATATAGTTATATAATTTGTATTTTATATTAATATCCAAACCATCTAAATATATTTTTAAAAGTAATTAAAATAATTCTTTAAATTACTCAAACACTATACAATAAAATAAAAGTTAACATAATTGTATGTGTATATAAGTAAAATTATAGAAACAATATAATATAAAATTATTTCACTCATCCATGATCTTATATGAGGGTAGGTAAGTTTTCAATGCATTTATTTATCGTTTTAAATATATAGAATAGAATTTTATAACATCTGTTAATAAGTTACACATAACACAACTGTTAAAATCCATCTCTAACGAAATTTGATATATATTCTGCCCCAGTATAAAAAAAACGAGATTATCAAAATTAATAAATAAAAAATGATAATCACCATAGGAATTTACATTTGAGAGAGAAGAATTATTGAAAAATAATCCTCACCTCAATCCTTTTATATTATCTAGATGTATATACAAGATGTTCACCTGCGGAGAAGAGGTGTCATAAAGTGTGAAACAAAAACATATGAATTGTCTCATATGACTCTCTATAACGGGCGATGAGAAAAAAGTAATGCCACACTCAATATTATATTAATTGTGATTGAATTTGACACCTTCATATTTTTAGTCAATAAATAATTTTAAAGCAAACTTATATATCCGATAATATAACCTTGCTATTTTCTGCTTATTTAATTTTACGTTATTATACAGTTCTTCGTGTTTTTCGTAATGTGGCAATATAATTGCCTCGTCATTCGAGTGTTCGTAACTGCACTCTTCTCGCATCTCGTTTATCTTATTAGTCGACGATTAAATAGCAAAAAACAAAAAAGCGGATCTATTTCCCTTTTCCAAAAAAAATAAATTATACTTCTCCAGCCTCTTTCATGTGTGATCTAAGATACTTCCTCGTCGATTAATTATCTTCGTTATTACCTCTTTTTTAACATTCGCTTTTTTTACGAAATCATGTCACCCACGCCGATCCCGGACGAGTTTGATTCTGCCGCCGCCGCAGCCGCCCCCGCCACCGCCGCCGCCACGATTTCGAAAAAAATTGAGAATTTCGATTTATTAAAAAATATGTTTGCCGACGGTGAATCGATGACGATGACCGAATTTCAGAAAGAAAGCTCGTTGAAAGTTTTAGAAATGAAACGCGAGAGGGCCGGATGCAGTCGCGATGTGGCCAAAGACATGTATCAAAAAATTTTAAAAAATTCATGGTTGAAGGTAATATCTACGGACGTCCCGAAAGGTATTCTCGAACCCGGTTATTCTTGTAAGTTACACGACGTTTTGATATTGTCGTACACGGCGGGTAAAGAAATCTACGCGAGAGACGAATGGATAAGAAATAACGTGAGCTGCGGTTTTAGTTTTATCGAGACGGTCGGAAAGAACGAAAATGGGTTAGATTTCGCCATTTACGCTAACAAAAAGTTTACCGGCCGAATTGGCGATGAAAGTAATTGTCGACCCGAAAGTAACGAGACGTGGTTAAATTTCCGTATTGATTCGCCCGCAAACGCCACCGAGGTTGTTTGCGTGAAAAAAATTGACGGGTGCTATAACGGACATTTCGCCGTGAGGAAGATCGGCGACGAATACTATGTCATCGCCGGTTCTTCGAGCGTACATATTTTGCTCAAGTCTCACTCCGACGTCCGTAAGTACCCGGGATGTAGGTACGAGGGCGCGCGTACGGTGGCGCGAGCGGTATTAAATACCTTCGACGGAATGGATCCCTCGAAGCTAATTATTTTAAAGCGTTTCTTGAGCGCCACTAAAACGACCGTGGTTTGTGGGTTACAACGCGTTTTCCTGGATCGTTTTTCTCTTGAGAGACGAATATAAACTCTACGGTTTGATGATGACCTCGGTCCCGACGAGTGCCAAAAAATCGATTCGTAACCATCCGTAACTCCCCCCAGGCGGGCTTGTGGGTAGAAATCTTCAAAAGCTCTTCGGGAGAATTCTTTAAGGCGTCTCGTGTCCAACGGAATACTACTCGATACCCCGGATGCCGTGAAGAAGCAAATTTTTAATAGGTTCACCCGTCGGATGCAAAATTTCGAAGGCCGTTAGGACGTCGTCTTACTCCTACATTAAAGACGACCGGACTATGCGGCTATGAGTTAAGATATAGAGATATAAAGACTATTCTAGTAACTCTCTTATCTATTCTCTTCCAGTGTACATTAAAAAATTTTACTACGTTTATAAGAGCCTCGACTATTGCGGATAATCTCTTGTCTCCTCTTAGAAAGGTGAATGAGATACACGATAAATACACCATTATATATACCCAGATGGTGCCCGGTGAAGTCGGATCTTCCTGTAACGACTTGTTTTTGGAATAAAGATATGGAGGCAGTGTTCGAGTTACCCTCAATTTCATATGTTTATTATCTGAACGACAAGCGTTCATTTAAAACTAGTTCGAATGCCACCGTCTCGAAGCAACCATACAGCGATGGTTATTTTTCCGGGTTTGTGTGGAAAGAATACGCTAGCTAAAGTGAGATTATAAATCGTTAGGTAAATATAAATCCATATTTTGTTGTCATGCTAGCCTAATAATGAAGACAACTTGATTATATCGATATAAATGAATGAAATAATTTGACGGAGTTAAAAAAAATAGAAAATCTAGATAATCGTTTTACCACATAAGTTATATTTTTAATAAAATATCCATTCTTCTCAGAGCTATTTTATATAAATAGTGCATAGTAGTCTAGGGCTACTGATTTATTTTTTTTTACAAAAATGTATTATAGTCGCTTTTCCATGCAAAAATATCTATAGATATTTTTATTATTCTGAAAAAAATAAAGAAAAATTCGATTTTATAAAAATAATAAAACATTAACCAACGTCATAAGTTTACCACACACGATTAATTATTTAAGTACTGAATTATGTAACTATGTATTATATAATTAATCTTTATATAAAAAATAGTTCTACGTAAAATTAATTAATAAATTCTTTTATATTTTGTATGCTATACCTAATTAATTATATTAACATCACATTATTATCAATATTATACTCATATTATGTTTATTTATAAATTAATTCCAATTTTTCTTCACGATGCTGTTTTTGGTCATAATCTTACATCTATCGTTTCTATACTTTCCGACCACCACGTATACTTTTGATCCGTAAAATTCACTAATAATTGCTTTTTGAGTGAGGATTTTCTTAATTTCGTTCTTACACGAATAATTTTAAATATCAAAATACATATTAAATATGGTTACCTTGTCCTAAATCCTTTATATTCCAACTTTATATCTCTCCTCACACTCCCTTCATATTATTACATATATCCCTATCCTTACACATTTCTCTCTCACAACTTCACCGTACATGTTGCTTCGTCAAGAACAGGACTATATAATCCACCACATCACTTATATCCTATCCCACCAACCGTTTTCAATTATCGCGGGCTCCTAAATTTCACGATGAGCTACGGCATACAAATTTGAGTGAGCGTTTATTCTCTCAATACGAGGTGGTGTTGAGTAATAGTTTTTCTAAATATATGAGATTCAATATTTTGAATTGGTTCCTCGCGTAGTCAGAACGTTAACATAACCATACTTGACGTTAACTACGTACTTAATATCCATGTAATGAAGATGTATACCACCTTTATGTACTTTTTAAGAAATTAATCACATATTATTTCTATTACATAGATATTAAATACACAAATATTATATAGTTTATCTTTTATTTAATACTTTAATTATATCTTTTATGCTGTATAACTCTACCCCTAAAACTTTACTGACTCTCTCTATATATCAAATAATGCAAGACACATTTCAATAGTTTGTAGAGTAGGGGACGACAATTTCTCTTTCTTTGCTGGACATTTTAATTAACATTTTTGGATACTTAAAAATATCAATTATTTATTTTTGGTATGATATATGCTGCGGTATGGTATGCATGGTATGAAATGTTCGATATGGTAATTATTACCATAAAAACACATTTAGTTGTATGTATAAGTTATGATATAATTAACACGTATACCTTAATCTTATTAATTTATATATAAATAAATTATATGTATGATTATTGACTTTTTTTAATTTATGATACTACTGTATGGAATATATATATACTGATATATATTTATAGCAACTTTCCCCCTTTATAAGGTTGTTTCCCCGTTAGTTTTAATCGGGATTATCCCCTCCCCCCTTAACTCGCTAGTCTTCCTTAAGCGAAATAGAGCTCTCTTTTAAAAGGTGGAGTTTGAGCTTTTATTACTTATTTTTTTATCATAGTGTTTTTGATCGTTCTGCCCTTAAATTAATAATTATATATACGCAAATCACCGCTCTTTCAACATTATATTTTCTTATTATCTCACATCCTCAAAAATCCCTCGACTAACTTTTATGATACGGAAATTTTTGTTTGCACCTAAGAAATTAGTCGATGACACTCTGCAAGATTTGGCGATGAACGTCATTTTGAAACATCGTCTTTCCAAAATGCGTTACAACCAAAAATGCTTCTGATTGCAGACACAAATATTCGCTGTGTTCGTGATATATATCTCTGAATCTCGATTTTCTTACATGCACTCTCACTCTCTCCGAAAAACCACGGAACACGACGAGTGTGAAAATTATATATTCATATCCTCTACTCCTTATCGACTATATTCCCTTTGCATTTCGAACCATATCGCATATAATGTAATTTCTTCCACAAACTTGGTTTCCAATTGGCTTCTCCCCTGCCACACGAGCGGATCGCGGTCGAAGTCCGTACATAAACGAGCCGAATCAGATAACCCTGACGTTTGACCAAGTATATTTGGTCGCGAGTAAACGCTTTGTGGGTACCCGGTTGCGTTTCCGCGGCTGCGTGTTAAAACCGCTGGGTATTTCTCATTTAAGACAATGCGGCACCGCGTACAAACGGCTTTGAGAAATCTGTTGATGTGTGTATTCAGATTGGGGGGATCAGTACGAAACCTGTATCTTTAAAATTTATTACATTTCAATTCTAATATTGGTGAAATAGTTAAAACGACACGCAGCCTTTATTTACGTTATCTCGAGAAGTTAGAAACATTGAGTTAATTACAGGGCGCCATTCTATCTTCATCTTTCACGAGGCTTTCTCGAAATGATAAAAAATATTTCGATCCTTTTTCCAAATCTAATCGCGTTAAAACTAATATGCAGATGTCGCGAAACGGTGTTGAAACAAGACTCTACTATGAACAGGGACCCCTATCCCCCTTCAGGCGAAGACGAAACGACACACACATTTTTGACTTGCGCTGATAAAAGTTACTCATTTAGTATATATTAGCTTATAAACAGATGGAAATTACATTGACTTTCCCTAACTCGTTTGTTGCAATTGTTCATTATTGGCTCTTTTACTTATTCTTTATCTGTTTTTGGTGATCGATTAGTGTATATTACCTTAATCGTTGAAGATTCTCCTCCACAACAACATCGAGATGGATAATTAATTTACTTATAACACTCATCGTTGTTTAACTGCAAAATTAAATTATAGGAGTTCGTTAGATCATGGACACCCGTAACTGAAGAACTTCATACCTAGCTTCTATTAGCAGCGACCTCCGACTTTAAGGCGATTGGTTACGCAAAAAACCGGCGCAGGTGGCAGAGAATCTATTGGGATATATGAGATTTGGATACGGTATTCATTCGGGCGTAAGAGGTTACGGTTAAAATACTTTCACCTCAGCAACGATATATATTGATTGAAAGAGGAATTACTTCTGTCAATTGCCAAGTGCTCCCTCCAACTGTTCTAGGAGCACAAGGGCAAAACTAGCTTTCCTTAATCGTGTTGGTTTGAAATCGAAAAACAGAAGAATTTTATCGAATGGCGTATGAAAATAGCGAAGCTCTACCGATAGTCGAAAGATTTGAATGAAAAGCATATATCTATTAAAAAAATTTGAGCCTCTGAAAAGAAGAAAGTGGCAGGAGCACTGAAGAATAGTATGAACCACTAGAAGACGTCAGCTACGAGATTACACAGAAAGTATTGTGGAAATTAATATTTTTTTGGAAAACTATACCCGCGATTACTACTAAACAGATCTTCGTCATGAAAAAAGGCAAAATAAGAAATATCTCCGGATCTCCTCGCTCCTTCGCATGCAAAGGAATTTATGCGGTTATGACGGGACTACTTATTCTTTATGTCTCGATCACTTGATCCTATCCGTATATAGGAAGATACTTTGTATATCTGACAGAGCTTTATTGCCGCTTATCATTTCGGGTAAAAAATGTGCAGCTTGAAGATCATTGAAATGGAATGAGAGAGAAATAAGATGGTGATTTGTTGGGAATCATTCGACAAAATTCTCTTTCACATCTCTAATCTCGATTGTGTCAAAGGATAAATATAAAGAAAAAAGAATCTCCCACCTACTCGTTTAAGTGGGTGAGAACAACAGTGTGGAATTTGCGAGATTCGTGTTTGCCACTGTTATAAAGCAGGCAATCCTTAATGAAAACAACGAAAGACAATGTCATATATAACCAACTTTTATACCATTCGATTTTTTTAAATGTGAATTTCATATTTTTTTATAAATATATTAGAAGAATAATGAGTTAAATGTTTTTTACTTTTATTGAAAGTGAGAGTGTGACCTAATATTTGAGATATAAATATATCAGTCAGAAACATTATTCAAATTCCGAAATATTAGTAGGCCACTATAGAAATAATGATAATAAGCACTAAAAAACCTACAAAAACTTCATAGACATTTCACTCACTCACTCTATGACGCTACCAAACTCTCTACTACCTAAGCACTGAGTGTTGAAAATGAACGCTTCGCATTTATCACAATTCTCTATCCATATTGATAGGGTGAGCAAGATGGAGAACCGCAAAATACCTTTGTAGACAATAATATGGGTCGTTATGAACAATAATAAAAAAATTATATGATATTTGTACGAGTTTCTCCAAAAATCTAAGAAAAAGAAACGGTTAGTAGTGTTTTTTATAATAGCCAGTTATATATTCAAACCTCTCCATATGCAATATGAAATCATATCCTATAAACTTTTGATATCACATTCCTTTCATAGGAAGTAGACTAAGAACATTAAATTATTGATCAATTCTACAAATTTCGATTTTTATTATTATTATGATAGACTTTATTGTCTTTTATATGCAGTGAATCTCCGCTATTTATTATTAATATTTTATTATGTAATAAGTTTACTTTGTCAAACAAACTTTTCAAAAATTAACCTCCATTGACTATCTGAGATCTACTTGATTAACGTGACAGTGAGAGTATGTAAATTTGCTTTATGAAGTGTTTTAACATGTCGATTGGATTATTATATATTATTATATTATAAGAAACCCAGATACTGTACTCGTTCGAATTTATTTTACCGACATAGAATTCATCCATGAAAAATAATAAGTACAAAGTGCTTCGAAAATTAAGCAAAACAAAATTCAATGAGAGTCTATTTGTGAGATTAAAAAATTATTGAATAATCATCTTTGCCCTCTCTCTCTTAACACGAACATTCTTTTGTTGTGTAGTTTTTAAATACATTTTCACGAATCCCTTGATGGGCGACTATTAAACAAATTATTCATCTGGCTCTTTAAGCGTTCTTACCGTCGGAGGATTTACCTCCAATGATTTTTTTATAGTATATTAGTGTAAGAAATGTAGTTGGGATTGATCATTATTTGGTATGACAAAGAATATAATAGTCAACCGTCAATACAATACTAAAACCAATCCCTCGTATTATTATATAGGTGGTGGTAATATGTAGATTCGGATATAATTAAAAATGATGAACCAAATAACACACCCTGAAATTATATATTATTCAATCAAACAGAGAATATACTCAAATGTACATATACAAAATTTTATATAATTATAATGATTTTTTTTTTTGTAATGGTAATCTATAATATATTAGTGATTATATATGAATTATTAGGAATTATATAATGTACTATATAATATAATTCTCAATGTAGTATTAAATCAAACAATAAATGGGATGATTTATTATAATACTATATATATATATATAATATATATATATTTTACAGTTATCACCACGTTCACGGGCAAAGCCCTATTCAATATATATATAAATCTATATACGTGCATAATTTGTTTGTTATATAGCTAATTAAAGTAATTTGGTTAACTTAAATAATCTATACTTCATATTAATATATATATATATTAATTTAAATAACCAAATTAGGGTATGATAACCAAATATATCGATAACAGAGACATATATATTAAAATAAAAAAAATAGCAAGTGTAGTCAGTTTAGTTTAACATTATTTATAGGTGTGGCACTAAGTACAAGTTTAGAAGCTAAAATTATTTATGAATAATATGTTTTCTCATTTAAGAAGATTGCATAAGTAAAATGGCATTCACGTCGTATTTCCGCAAACGTGCGCTTGCGTCTGTAGTCGGAAAAATGACCAGCGTCTTCCGGGAATCGAGAGACCTTTTCATTCTATCGTAGAAAAGTTCTCACGGTTAACAAAATACGGCGTCGCTTTTTTATTTTCCTTACTACACTCAAATTCAA
Source organism: Trachelipus rathkii (assembly GCA_015478945.1). Classification (NCBI taxonomy): domain Eukaryota; kingdom Metazoa; phylum Arthropoda; class Malacostraca; order Isopoda; family Trachelipodidae; genus Trachelipus; species Trachelipus rathkii. The sequence continues at coordinate 16,959 of JABUQX010034513.1, read as the reverse complement.
CGACGACTAACTCCAAATGGAAAAAAATGTGACGAAACTGCAAGATTTAGCGCTGAACGTCCTGCTCGAAACATCGTTATCCTTTCAAGATTCCTACGACGATGATTCTGAAACGGAAAAACTCCCTGCGATCTACGATTTGATCAGGAATTATTTAATCGAAAAATATGGGGTGAAGAAATTAAATTTTGACCTGTTCTTACCGCTATTTGTTTCGGACGACGAGGAAAAAACCTCGGCGAACTTTCTAGAGTTTCTCGAAAACGCGACACGAAATCCGTACGGGGCGACTGAATCGATAACCCTTACGTTGAACGAGTATATGGTCGCAACAGGCAGTCTCGCCGATGGTGTTCCCGCGCTCGCGAAAACCGCTGAGGTTATTAGGACAATGAGTACTAAATACAAAAGCGTGAAATCTTTGCATTTTTCTATAGACCGGTATCAAACCTTTTTAAAATTAGCAAAACACATGGAAGAAAAACCACAACGACAACCACCTTTATTTAGTATCGAGAAGCTAGAAATTTTTAATACGGGCACCGACCTTCTCACTCACGACGACTCGACTTTCTCGAAACAATTAGGAATATTTCCATTCTATTTCCAAATCTAATCGCCTTAAAACTGATATGTAGATGTAGTTCCAAAAGAGTAGTGAGACGGGATTCAAACCGAATGCTTAATAGCGGAGACTTCATTTCTACTTTTTTAAGCAAGTCAGCGAACGCCTTTTTTAACAAACCGTATTTGGAATGTATGACAAACAAGGGAATATACGTCGAAATTGATTTTTCGGGTAAATTGCGAAAACTTCTTATTCCTCCATTAAACCACCTAACTACCATTATTGTGGATTATAACAACATCGAGGAAATTACCGAAATCTCATCATTGTTTAACTTGCAAAAAATTGGAGTTCGCTTAAACCACAAACACCCATCTACCGTTGTTAACCACGTTCGTTTAATGCTAATGGCTATAAAAACATGGGTCGAGACATTAGAATTGATTTTCAGTTTCTCATCAGAAGAAGAAATATTTCCCCACCACTGCTATTTTTCTGAATTAGATAAACATTTCGAATGCGACGATTGTTATCAACGAAATCTTTCAAAATTAGTCGTGGTTGTCGAAATCGAAAACGAGAGAATAATCGAATGGGAAATTACTAAAACTCCGCCGCCGATCGAAAAGTTCGTGAAATTATCAGAACGGGAACAACAAGAAGCGGCAGGAGATGAAGAAGATGAATCTAAATTTGGTGGGATACTAAGAATGTTGGAAATTAATTTTTGGAAACTTCTTACTAAAGATCGAGAAAGAAACGAAATAAAAGTACCATTCTGCCTCTTATGCAAAGGAATTTACGCAGTTGTGGCGCTCTTTATGCCCTTCTCGCACTTTATGCTATTAGGGCGTTGTCGTTTACATTGGGGTAAATCGTGGCGAAGGGAAATAGAAAGGAAATTAATCGAATCTTGGGATACGAAATTTTTAAGAAACCGATTGCGAAGGAATATTAGAAAGCTCGACGGTTCTTTGGAATTGAATTTTGAAAACGTTTGTCATTTTAATGCTATCCTTCGAAGAAACGAAAATGTCGATACCTTATCTCCATTCCAATTTCAAAATGTGCGCGTCTTAAAAATGGTTTATGACGGAATAATTGGAGAATTTGACAGAAATCGTGATTGTGGTTCACTGAGCAATAAAATCATCAGGGCCTTTCCGAATATGAGAGTTAGAAATAAGAATGAATAATTATTCTCAGGTTATAAGTATTAATCTTTCCAAGATCATATCGGATGAAAAAAATGGATTCGTTTTTAAAAATTTGGTAGAATTAAAAATTGATTTTTCTATTCTTTTATACGATATTTGTCGTGCCTCTCCAAAACTAGAAAAAGTCATCGTATTTTTCAGCTCCAGGTGTATCAATCCGTGCAAAATTTATACTCTTTTGAAAATCACTCGCTCTTTGAAAAGAGGAATAAAATTTAATTTCGATAGATATTTAGAGAATAAACGTAATTTGTCAGAATCCCTTAGGGATTGTGAGAATATTTTTCATAGAGGTAATATTATCAACGTTTTCAAACAAATTGCGTTAACTATGACAGACGTCTCTGGAAATCCCGTCATTCGATGGAGTATAAAGCAATATGATTTCTTGAATTTACCCGAAGATATGGAAGCGAAATTCTTTAAAAGGCAATTGATGTTAAAAGATGATATTTATTTTTCAAAGCCGATCTCATTTTTTAACTTTTTAAAAAGATTTCGCGATCCCAATCCAAAAACATTTCATTTAGCATTTAAATTTATTGATAACCAAGAATTTTTTAATAAACTTTTTGGTGCTATTGGAAGTATAATATGGCAGACCCTAGAGTAAATTAAAAACTATATGTTTATACCTTGTACGCGTAAAAATTTTCAAGATAAAAAAACTGTATTATAAATTTTTTTAATTATATGAAATAATAAAATTTATTATTTAAAGACTTGTTTGTATTTGAATGTATTTGAAACCTTATATATGCTCGTTTTTTTATGGAGAAATATTTTAGTAATTGCAACAACACGGTATATTCACTCGCTCGATCAGCAGCATTTACATTCGAACATTTACCACCAAAGAATAAATGAATAAAAAATATCTTTACGCGTAAAGGGTTTCAATAAAACATTTTTTTTGTTAAAAGTTTTTTATTTACACCCGTATACTTCAATAAAAGTGACGTTTTTTATATTTTTTAACAATTTGGCGCATCAAAGATGACGACATTAGTCTATACTATACTTATATTTATATGTATATATATATATATATATTATTAAAATAGTTTAAAACAGAAAAGTTGAAACACGTCTTATTTTTGATATAGGGACGAGGAAATAAAGCGACGCGATAAGAAACCTTCACCTAAATCGAGACGAATAAATTTACAACAGCAACAGCGATTACAAAATTTCTTTCAGCATTCTCTTCGCAGCTTCGGTTAATCTCGACGGAAATTCTATATCGAACCTTACGATTAAACTACCTCTGTGAGAATTGGAATCGACCAATGGCAAACCGCTAAAAGGAAAGAACTTTTCCGTCTTAGAATTTACGACGTCGTCGCCTAAAGTAAGAGATATATCTCGCCCTTCGAGAGTCGGTATTCGCACGACTCCGCCGCATAACGCGGTTTTGAGAGAAATGCGGGCATTGTAAATAAGGTTGGCGGAATCTCTTTGAAATTCCGCGTGCGGCAGCCTATTCACGTAAAAAATGATATCGGATGGTATTCGTCCTCGGGATTGGTGTCCTTGATTTTCAAAAACAATTTCCGTTTCATCAAGAGCGCCGGGTTTTACCTGCACGATGAACGGCTTACTTATTTTAAAAGTTTCTCCATTTACGCTCAAAATATCGCAATTCACTTGTCTAGTAAAACTCCTTCCGAATAAAATGTCTTTTAGAGTCACGTCCACTTTTTCAATAATCGGAGGGTTTTTTTTCTTGTCTCCCCGCTGCTGGGAGTGTGGGCTGCTGCTGCTGCTGGCGTGCTAGCTGGCGTAGCTGCTGACTGCTGCTGTTAATAATATCATTTCTACTACCAATGCTGCTAGCTGCTGCTGCTAATAATAATGATGATAATGATAATGGATGATGATGATGGTGATGAGGGTATGGAGTAAATGCCTGACTATACTCGGCTAATCAGAAATCCGGGTCGCTGCTGCTGCGGTCCTTTTCTTTGGGAATCGCCCCAGGATGTAAAAGTGGTTTTGAAACTAGTGAACTTAACGTGTCCGTTCCCGGCATCGAAGGAAAAACATTCTTGGAAGAAACCGGAAAAGGGGTCGTCGTTTCCGAAAAAGCTTTTAAACGTATCGTGCGGATCAAAACTCGGCGAAGAAAAAGAAAATTCGGGGTAAAAATTGGCTCGGTTTTTTTTCGTAGGTTCTTCAAAGGTTTGATCGTAAATACGTCTTTTCCTCGCATCTTTGAGAGTTTCGTACGCTTCCGCCACCTCTTTAAATCGTTCTTCGGCGTCGGGCGATGCATTTTTATCTGGGTGATATTTAAGAGCCATTCTCCTGTACGCCTTTTTAATATCATTGTCGTTGGCCTGTCGACTAAGCTCCAATATTTTATAATAATCTTTCGTCATCGTATCCGCCGAAATAGCAATGGAAGACGCTTCCCGTTGAGTCCTTTTTTATAGAACTCGTGAGTCATTTCGCTTTTCGAAATGAAACATAATGTAAATTTATTTTATTATAATTTTTTTAAAAATATTTTGAATGTTAAATATTCAAAAAAAAATATATACATATATATAATGGATGGCGATAACAACGGCGATGATAACGATGCCAATAAATCCAAAGACCGAGATAAAATGTCGAGCGTTAAATCGAATAAGGAGCCCGTACCAGACGAATTATTTTTCGCCAACATGCTTCATGCTCCCCAACCCGAAGATTTCATCCTACTACTAACGCAGAGCGAATTGAACTTAAAAACTAATTTTATTAAAATGTCTCTCGATCATCACGTCTCTCACGATATATTCGCTAGGACGCTAGTACACAAACGCGGCCGCGAGATAGACGTTTTCGCGCAATTCGCGTTCAAAACATCCCCGAAAAAAAGCGAACCCCTCGCGTATAGGGAGGCGAATACGGAGGCGCTCCATTCCCTGGTATCCTTTACGAAAGTTAAACTCGTCGCCTTCGAAAACGTGAAGCAAAATAAGATCACGCGTTACGAAGGTCTTCGTAGATAACGCCAAGTGACGAAAGCTTCGGGACGCAACTGGCTCTTCTTCGGAGAACAAACTCAGGCCGAAGATTTTCTTTATCGAGAAGAACTTCGCCCACCGAAGAAAAGACGACTGGGTTTTTCACGCAAAACTTTTCAGTTACGATATTGAGGAACTATTGTTATTAGACAGAGTGGGCGAAAAGAAAAACAACGGGGCGGAGAAAGAAGTGGCGGAAAGCGCCTCGTCGTCGTCGGATGGTTCGTCAACGACGGGTTGCAAAAGGAAGAGAACCAAAGAAGACGGCGGTGGTAGTGCCTCCTCGGTCGATATATTCGGAAAGTGCGGGCGCGCAGCCCCGAACGTTGGAATTATAATAAAAGTTCGAATTCTTAAGAGCCGAAACTTTCAGCGCGAGTTGATATTTAGAAAAGAACTGATCGGGAAAAAGGAAACAGAACTCGATTTAACCAAAGACAACGACGAACCCAAAATCGATAGTGAGACGCGCTGTTTTAGGCAGATATATAAGAGATTCCCTTTAATCGACACCGAAGAGAGAAGAATGTTAATGAACGAAATTGATAGCGCCGAAATAACGAGAAAAATAAGCACTGAACCATTCTTTCGTCAGTATGAAGAAAACGAAACGAAAGAATATTTAATCAGCACAGAAATACACTATTATAAAGAATTGGTGTTCCACAAATATGATAAGAAAAGATGGAAAGATTTTTATAATTTTCAGAACAACCCGCCGGTCAGATTTAAACAGAAATTTTTCTTAGAGGGGGGGGATGACGTAAGTGAGGATATTGCCACATCGAAGAGTATTTACAAATTGTATACGGACAAAGAAGATATAGAGAAGATTTTAGCTGGTCAAATAAAAGATAATGTATTAAAACTGATATGTCTCAAGAAGAAAGAAAAATCTGGTAAGTAAATATTTAGAGTTTATCTTCTTTATTTGTAAACTTATTTGCAAAGGGAAATTCACTATTACTAGGTTTATAATATTCCTTTTATTGGGGCTACACTACTGATATGAGATAACTTCTTTTCTGTAGATATACAGTTTCTTTTAATTTTTTTTATACAGCAATTCGAAAATGTTTACTTGCCAGGCGGGTAGTATGAGAGAGTGGGAAAGAAGGTAAACAAATGTCGGACAGGCGCTAAGATTCACATCTCTCGCGCCCCTGCACACTCCTCTCTCGACGCAATGCACGCGACCCCGTCCCTGCGCATCCCGGCCCCTCGACCGCACCCTCGAAATTAGCCCCCCAACGCCCACTACCCACGCCACTCCCCCCGCGCTCTCGGCGAAAGCCCCGCACGCTACACCCGGCAACGACTCTCGTCTCCGCTCCTCTTTATTAGACTCTTGGCAATCTCGCACCCCCACCTTCGTCATGTGTATAGAACGTACTCGTTGTCTTGAAATATCGGTGATTGTTCGTATAGAGAGGAATGCATGCTCCTGGATACGTGGCTCTTCATAGAAACGAACTTCAAGAAGCAGCGGAATCGTTTTTTTGTTTCATCCATCTCTGCAATAATAGAGAATTTACGATTTGCAATGTAGATGTCGAATCGGTCATTGAAATGATAAATTTTTTAGTCGCGGGACATATCAAAGAGCATTTTCTCAACATCCCGCGTTTATTGTCCGAAATTCTACTTTTATCAAAAATTTTTAATATCGCCGCTCTAAGAAATTACCTTTCCTTGTTCGTGATGACTAATTTAAATAAGGAAAACGTGTCTTACTTTTACTCCTTGAGTTCGAAATTTGAAATCGAAGAGCTGCGAGAAATATCCCTAAAATATATCGTTCATCAGGATACGACTTTCTCCATTAATTCGTACTTTCCGGAATACGCTCTTAGGATGTACACCTATTATCCTTTGGATGTGAAGAAGAAATTTATAAACGACTTAAAAAAACGCAATAGGTGGAAATATCGAAAGGAAGAAATTGGTGAAAATGATTATTTCGAAATAATGACGAAGGAATTTAGGCCTCAACTATTAGTAAATGTAGCGAAAACGGTGTTATAATAATTTTAAGATTTTTTGTGGCGTTAGAAACGCGATGAATAAAAATTCACTCAAATGTGGCGCTCTTTCTTTCCCTCGATATATTTTAGAAAGAAACTCGCGAACTCCTCCTGGCTAAGTCGATTCCTGACGCGG
>JABUQX010034513.1:0-5000 GCA_015478945.1 Trachelipus rathkii | reverse complement strand
TGACTTGGCCAGTTTTCTTCCAGGTTTCCTTGGTTTGTCTAGATGGCGCGATGATGTTTTTGGTTGTAGGTATCAGAAAACATTATTTGTAGTGGTTGGTGTGGTTTATGAGGTTAGGATTGGGTGTTTAGGTTTGTTATTTTTTATGGTTAGAAATGTGGCGGGGTATAAGGAATTGATTTTCAGGAGGGATGTTTCTTTGTTTAATGAGGTATGGTGATATTGGGGTTGTATGATTTTTCCTTATCTGGTGGTGCCTTTGGTATATAGGACAGAGGGGAGACCGTTTTTCTATACCCGCGCTAGGGAGGTGGCGGAGGAACTCTCGAGCGAAGCATCTCAGATACCATTGGACGTGTGAGGTTTTCGGGAGACTCGCCCAGGGAGGTGAGAATAGTCGCTACCAGCTGTCGCACTCGGAAGGCTCTAGAGTAGACCCCGATATCCTGCCATCGGTGGGTATACCCTTGGGTTCCATTATTTTAAAAAAAAATAAAAAAATTAAATATAAACTCGCTTAACATTAAATAAATGTTTAAAGAGTCTAAAAAGTACCAACGAAAAATCAAATGCGGTCTCTGGAAGTAATATATAAAAATTTTAAAAAAAAAAAAAAAAATTAAATACATTGCTTTTCATGTTCTACATATATATAGTAAACCTTTCTTCTAAATAAACTTTTCTCTAAGTCTAATTTTTCCTTCCTTTATGGTAACTTCATTATATATTTAATAATATAATATAAATATATATATATTAATATAATATATATATTATATATATTATATATATATATATATATTATATATATATATATATATATAATATATTATAACTATATATATGTCTCATGAGCACAAATGTATTCTTTTCTACAAACGTGGAGGGCTTAAAGAGTAACCTAATAGCTGTACATATTTTAAGATAATTTACATGATGCGTAACTGAGCACAATTTAATTTACAATATGTGTGAATACTGGTCCTATTGATACTTGAGCATATATTTTCAATAGCTTTAAAATGATAAATACCAAACTGATTAGATTTGGCTACTATTCCCCAAATTTGTTCATAATTCTGCTCCATAGAAAGGCATATAAAAAGATTTAATCAAGTTCAACAAAATAATTCAGCTTAATGAATTCATTAAACTGAAATATTCCTTAAAAGACATTAAATTTATCAAAAAGTTTTTATTTACAATATCGATTTGGGCAAGTAAAAAATTAGGAGGCGTTTTTTAATCAATTGAAAATGGACAAAGCCTCTTAGTTAAGGTCTAAAAGGGGGTTTTTTTAGGTTGGTTTAGGTTACCATTATAATCTACATTTCACCTTAAGAATTATTAAAATATTTTATCTTTTCGCGATCATAAATTTAAGCGTCTTCATTGAGACTTTTACCTCGATTTCTCTTCTAAAATAACTTATATATAAATAATAAAACCAGATAATAATTTTCGGCTTCTGTTATGTTAGTTTGCAATTATACGTTTGATAGCAATTTATTTTATTCTTATCATTCAATATAAATCGTCTTCTAAAATTTTTCGCCTTTATATTGGTGATTTTTAGCAGAATTGTAAGTGTTTCGATCAGTATTTTATTATTCAAAAAACTGCAATTCTTTAACTGATGGAGACAGTAGGATTAAATCGTTTCCATTCATAAATATTAGAAACATAAAATCCTATTTTTATTCCGACACATTTCTGAAATTTTTTGGTTGATTTTAATTAAAGAGCTTTCATAGCAAACCTCCACTATTCCAAACCGATAAAAGCAAATGTTTTTTTGATGACACTTTCTTATCTTTTTGTTATTAGGTAAAAAACAACAAAGAACTCTTAATTTTGAACATTTTTAGGGTGAAGAGAGGAATTTTTTTTTTTTTGAATTTCAATAAAATTTGCATAAAATTAATTTTCAAGAATCTTCAATTGTTTTTGCACTAAAATACTCCAATTTGGTGTGGTAATAATTTTCATTTGGACACAATATTATGAAATTTGTTTTTTTTAAAAAGAAATTTACAATTCTCTGAAAAGTATTTCAAATTTTTGAACGAGAGTCAAATCATGGTTGAACGACTTGTTACGGGTTTAACCAAACAATTTATATAAGTAGTTTTGTGTTAACACGTTTTATGTGGTTGTACGAATTTGGGAAGAAAGAAAAATCTGTTCGTTGTTTAATTATTTAATGAATATTTTTTATAATTTTAAGGAAAAAAATTTAATGTTACAATAATTAAATATATTTTAAAATTTTCATTTTTAGACGGCAGAAAAACTTTATTCACATTATTATATATATATATATATTATTATTATTATGATATTATTTATATTATATTATATATATTTTATATATTTATATTATATATAATTATATATTATATATATATATATATTATATATAGTATATATATATATTATATAATATATTATATATATATATTATGTATATATAGTATATATATAGGTTCCAAGCAAACCTCTATTGATGTTAAATAAGTAAGATTTCAAGCAGTATGTGAATGGGTGTGACTTGAAACGTTTCGTGTCCTTTCTTTTTTGGGGAGGCGGATCGGACTAGTGGTAGAGCTATCTGTACATTGTCTAACGGCGACGGTTTGAGTCCTGTCGCGAGTGAAATTTTTTGTCTTATTATTGCATTTGTCGTATACAAGCATGTGGGTATGTCGTGTCGATATGACTTGGTCCAGTCTGCTCTGTACCCATGAGCACTCCTGAAGAATAGCGTGCCAGAAAGGGGTTCAAACACGCCTGGTGGTTAAATAATATCGAGTTCAAGATGATATCGAAGCAGGAGAATTGAAATCGAGATGCCTTCTTTTTAGGGAGGCGGATCGCTAGTGGCAGAGCTCCTGTAATTTGGGTCTGACGCGAGCTGGTGTTGAGGTTCCGAGTCCTGGGCGAGTGAAATTTTTTTCGTCTCTTTATTGCAATTTTTGTGGCAAAGGTTCTGTGCTCTTGCCGGCGTGTCCCTTGACTTTGGGTGTTGTCTGTAAACCCATAGCCACCCCTAATGATGCGTGTAGCCCAGAAGGGTTTTCCAACACCATTGTTGGATTAAATAGTATGAGTTCAAAGCATGATGTCGAGCAGGAGATTTGATTTGAAAACTTCCGAGTTCTTTTTTTTGGGCGAGGTGGATGCTATGGTAGGAGCCACTGTACATTGTCTAAAGGTGAGGCTGTTTGGTTTGAGTCCTGGCGCAAGTGAATTTTTTCGTCTTATTATATTCGCAAATTTGTGGTAACAAGCATGTTGTGTGCCTTTGGCGTTAATTAATTTTGGTAGGATGAGCGTGTAGAGAACGGTTATATGTTGATTTGCTGTCTGGTTAACATGAGACCTGAAGGGGATGATGCGTGTAGCCCCAGAGGGGGTTCCAAACCACTTGCTGTGGGTTAAAAATAAGTATGGGTTTAAACAGTGATATCGAATGCAGTGAGGTTTAAACTTCGAGATGCTTCTTTTTATAGGGGGAGGCGGATTCAGACTAAGTGGGTAGAGCCTCTGAATCTGGTTACCGGCGACTGTTGTCGATGGTTTCGGTTTCCTAGAGAGTGAAAATTTTTTTCGTCTATTATTGCTAATATTTGCGGCAACAACATTTTCTGCGCTTTTCTCGGGTTCCTTTGATTTGGTAGTTGCTCCTGTAACCCATGACCCCTGAAAGGAATTGCGTGTGCCTCGGAGGTTCCACACTTCTGTGGATTTTTTTCTGCGCTTCTCGTTTCCTTGACCTTTGGTAAGTTGCTCCGTGTAACCATGAGCGCCCTGAAGAAGCCCCTGAAGAATGCGTGTAGCCCAGAAGGGGTTCATTCACACCCTTTCTGTGGATTTTTAAAATTAAGTTTGAGTTTCAAGCGGTGATATAAGAGAAGATTTGAAAAAACTATCCGCAAGATGATTATTTTTTGGGCAGTGGATTTGATAGTGGTAGAGCCTCTTGTACATTGTCTAAGGCGACGCTGTTGTCGATGGTTCGAGTCCTGAGGGAGTGATGTTTTTGTCTTATTATTGAAATTTGTTGGCAAAAGCATGTTGTAGCGCATGGTGGCGTTTAATTTGATATGCGTCGGGTTTGCCCTGAAACCAGGAAGCAGCACCAGTAAGAATGCGGTTTGTAGGCCCAAGTAGGGGTTTCCAATACCTTCTTGTGAATTAATAAGTATTGAGTTTCAAAGCATTGATATCGAAGAGAGATTTGAAAACTTCCAAGATGCCTTATTTTGGGGAAGGCGGTTGGACTTAGGGTAAGACAGGCCTCCTGTAATTGTCTAGGCACGCTGTTGTCTGGTGAGTTCGAGTCTGGCGGCGAGGGAAATGATTTTCGTCTTATTATTTGCAAATTTGTGCAAAGCATGTTGTGCGCATGTTCTGCGTTTTCCTTGCTTGGTCGGGTGCTTCTGTACAGGCACCAGTAGAGAAGCCGGTGTGGCGCAGAGGGGTTACAACAACCCTTCTGTGGATTAAATAGTATCGAGTTTCAAAGCAGTGATATCGAAGCAGAAGATTTGAAAACTTCGAGATGCTTCTTTTGGGGAGGTGGAGTGGCTAGTGGTAGAGCCAATGTTACATTGTCTAAACGCGACGCTGTTGTTTGGTGGTTCGAGTCTGGCGCAGTGGAATTTTTTTCGTCTTATTATGGCAAATTTGTCGCAACATGTTGTGGCCCATGTTGAGTTGCTTGGTTGCTATTGTAACCCGGGGAACAGAAGAATGCCGTGTAGCCGCAGCAGGGGTTTGAAGCCAATTCTTGTGACATTTAGTGGACAGGATACTTCCTATCAGGTGAAAAATCAATTTAGATAATAATCTTATTGAGAAAGAAAGAAGCGTGTACTTGATGATAGTGACTTATGTGCAGTTGCTTTTAGGTTGCGTAAGGATGGGTAAAATAAAAAAATCAAAAGCAGATAATAAGAGGTGACTTTTTCTTGGTGGGAGGTTGTAAGAATATGTGT